>JAJONR010002453.1:0-136381 GCA_029582245.1 Solanum etuberosum | reverse complement strand
GCGACGGACTGAGTCGCTTTTTCGGTCAAAATCGAAGAAAAAGCGACGCAGTCATGTTCGCCGCTTTTTGGGTCGACACTTTTCAAAAAGCGACGGACTGCGTCGTAAAAAAGCGACGGACTGCGTCGCTTTCTGATTATTTTTTTCAGGAATTTTTTTTTAAAAAAGCGACGGACATTATATTTTCATTTATTTTTTATTTCCAAAGAGTGACGCAGTCGGTAGCTTTTCTGGAAATTTAAATTTTGAAAATCCCAGAAAATTTAATTGTTTCGATTCAATTGTAATACTTTAGAGGCTTGTACACGTGACTACCAGATTTTGGGGTTATAGTTTGAGTTGATTATGATTTCCGCATTAATAGATGGTGTTAGTTTCTTTTTTTCTTGTTTTTACTTCCGCATTTACCGTATTAATTGGGTATTAGGCTGACTTGTCTTGGTGGGTTAAGACGAGTGCCATCACATCCATTTTTGGATCGTGACACTATTAGATATTTTCCCTCTCATACTAATTTTCTTTTATTGAATACAACCTTAGTAGATTCACTTCATAAATCTCCTCTTGATTAATTTCTTTCCACTCTCATAATCTAATTTTTTTTTTAATCTTTGATTAAATTTATTTTACACTACTATATATATGTAAAATATAGTGGGATAGATCTCTATTCATATCGCCTTTCATGTTCACTTGATTCATCATCTTTTAAACAATAAAAATGTTTAGTCAAAGCCTTATAGACGTTTGCAATTGAGATTCTTACATAACATATTTTTTTTAAAAAAAATTAAATTAAATCATACTGATATTAAAGAGAAATCAGAAAAATGAGCGGCTTCAAAAAGTCTAATTTTGAGTATATAAAATTAAATAATCAAATAATTATATGATATGAATTTTATAAAATAATTGCCTGAATCGTTTCATTAACCCATATTAAAAATAAAAAAGGACCCTGGAAAATTAGATAAATTATTATATAACCCTACCATAGAAAAATACAATCATGATTAATCCAATTTCTTAAAGATTGAACTTTGTAGGAAATTTTCTTGTGCCATTTCAAATGGGCTTGGAAAAGAATTCAAGCAACCCAAAAAGATTATCAAGATATATATGTGGGTGGACTCAAGTAATGACATCTAAGTTAAGGTAATGTCTTGATTAATTAACCTAATTAACCCTTCAGCCCATTTAAGAATTCAGAAATGGGCTAGCAACCAAAATTAAAGCCACAAGTTAATCCTTAAGTATCTTTTCCATCTTCATCCACTTTGTACAAAGAGTTAGGTCTAAAGGAGTGGACTCACAAAAATACCTTGGGAGGTGCCACAATTCGTTTGACGTACAATAATGTGTTAAACTACTTCAACAGGTCTGTGAATGATATAATGAGATTTGAACACACACAACTAGTATAATGAGGCTTATAAGAGGGTTAAGCTTTTAGTGTCAAGTACTATTATTGATCATCTTGTATTGTGTTTGTAATATTTGGGTTTTAAAATTGAACATACCTATATATTGTCACGACCCAAAAGGAGTCATGAGTGGCACCCACACTTAACATCTTAGGTGGGCGGACCAACGAATTCAACCCTAACTTACACTACTTGTTCAACTTACGAAATACAATTATAATGCGGAAGCTCAAATCTTATTAATATCAGAAACCCAAATCCATTAAAGTCTATTAAATATTGTTTCCCAAAACCTGAAAGTCATCACATCAAGGACATCTAATCTCCAAATACTAAGTCTAAGAGTATCAAAGAAACCAATCTAAATGAATAAAGTATTTTTTGTCCGAAAACTAAGGACATCATGTCATGACCGAGAGAATCCAACACAAACTCGAATAAATAGCTCACCCTTGAACCTGATATGCTGGAGATTGGCTAGAGCTGAGGGCGAGTCGAAGTCGATGGTACACTTGCTGCACTCCACAAAAGAAAACGAAGAAAACACAAATAGGGGTCAGTACAAGGAATATGTACTGAGTAGGTATCATCGACCAACCCAAAATAAGAACTAATATGTAACGAATAATAGTATAAAAATCAACTATGACACTTAGCAGGTGGCAAGCAACAAACAACATGAACCAGTGACAACAACACTAAAGTAAGTACGTAATCAGTCAACAATATCAAGATCACACATGAGGAGTCATGCCTCCAAACCAAGCTATTTTGGGAATTGCGTTCTTTGAGATTGAGTATATTACGTTATATATATATATATATGTTTTTCTTTAATGTTACTGTGTCGGAACATGACACATGATCCAATAATATCATGCCGGCTCGTGGCATCCGATCCTACAATATCATGCCGGTTCGTGGCATCCGATCCAATAATAGCATACCGGTTCGTGGCATCCTATCCAATATATCGTTAATTTATCATTTATTATCACCACTTTTCACTTTATTAACAATATTTCATCAAGCCTTCTTTATTCAAGGCATCACTTCGATAGAGAGGGTTCAAGATTATAAAATTTCACGGTCTCAGGATTTCAGACCAATCACAAACCACACAACCACACAATCAAGTACATAGAGAACTTCACAATATCACTCAATGCATATTAATCACTATTAAGAGTCTATCTATCAAATAGAATAAACAATAACCTACCTCCACCGAAGAATCGAAGTCAGGCAAGCTACTTCTCCAACACCTTTCCTTTCCTCAATGTCTCTGAACGTTCCCAATCTATCATGTATGCATAATTTGTAAGTTAACGAGTTTATAGACATTCATATTACTCTATGTCTATCCTAGACTCAAAAAGTCACCCAAACTATAATCATAATATGTTAACTAATGAAAATAACCTAAGATTGACGTAAATTAATTATTGACCATTAGCGCTAACTACAAAAATTTGCCTTAGTCTGATTATAGTTGTTAACTCGCTATATTATTCTACTCTCCTCCAATCATCACATCATAATTGTCTAATAATTTCCCCTAAGTTAGTTGGTTCATGATTGATCCCTGAATAGACACATCAACCAGTGACTATCACGTTTGTTTCCACTAGTAATCAAAGTCTATCTATGCAAATTTTTAATAACAATCAATTAATAGCCTTGCTATTTCTTATAGTCTCTCCGTTAGTTCCAGTAAGTGGACTAATATTCCCACCTTCACCATAGCTCCAACACTGAGTTAAAAAAAGAAAAGAAGAATTCTGAAACTTGTGGTCTAAAATAAGTGATAAAAATTTATGTGCTATAAATTATTTCATTAAGGAAAAAATGAGGATTTTAAAATTAAATTGTTACTTAATATAGAAATGTGTCATTTTTCTAGGACTGACTAAAAAGAAAAATAAATCATATAAACTGAGACAGAAGGAATATTATTTTTCATGTATATACTGTACAAGATTGATCCCCAGTTTCTTCTTTAATTTGTCTGTAGTTTTTAAATACTTTAGTGATAACACGTTTGAATTTTCTTAATCCCCTAGTTGACTTGTTCAACCATAATATATACTCACACATACTACCTTCGATTCTCGATCCAAATTTTATGGGAAATGAATGCACAAAGCACAAAAAATTGTACACATTTCTTGAACTTCAACAACTATGTGTTGAAAAAAGAACAAGTCAATACAACTTCCAAGAAATTGCTATTAAACTAATCATGTGACTTAATCCGCAAAATATGCAGCTCAAAATGCGCCACTAAAACTCACAAGTAATTAAGTGCATCTACACTTGAAACAAACCTATAGTATTATATAAACACAAAAAAAAAATGCACAAGTCAATCTTAGAGCTGGAAATGAGCTACTCCCTCCGTCCATTTTTATTTGTCATGTTGCGCTTTTCGAAAGTCAATTTGAGTAATTTTCAAAGTTAAACTAGATTATATTATTTCGATAATTTAAACCAAAAAAATCGATATTCAAAACTATACGAAAAGTACTATAAATTGCATTTTTTTGCATATCAATATGAAGAAAAAACACATCGTAAAATATTAGTCAAAGTTCTTATAATTTGACTTTGAAAAAGAAAACCATAACAATTAAAAGTGGACGGAGGGAATAGTTACTTTGTTTTCCCCTCTTACTTCTCATATTAAGAAACTATAAACAACAAACCTTGGATTTTGGTGATGATATAAGTATTATTTTTTATGAAGTAGGACTTTGTAGGTCCATGTGAAACCAAAGGTAGATCTAGGGAGAATTTTGTAGGTCCAGTAAACTCATTACTTTCCGTTCGAACTAGTTATACATATGCAAAAAAAAATAAAAATAAAGTGTCTATACAATACAAAATCCTATTTAACGATGGACTAGTAATGGATTAGCGACAGCGCATTTAGCAGCGAATCCGTAGCTAATTCCTGTTTTTTTAGTGATATATAAGATCACACTAGCTCATTCTGAACTCACTAAGGGCTAGAAAATTAACTTCACACATGCTGACTATTATATCTATAAGCATATAAGGGATCAAAGCTTTGATAAACCAAAAGAAAAAACTCATGGACTCACCTCATAAGCCAAGATCTTTTTCCCCTAATCTGTTCTTTTTCTTCCTTCTTGTGTCCTCAAATCTTCTCACTTTTTTCATTTCTAACACCTTTAAGCACTCTTCTTGTTATCTATACCAACAAACATATAATACCATTGATACTGCTTCATCACTTAATACTGATATCCCTTTGGTTGTTGTTGAGCCTGCAGAAACTAGAGATGATGATATTCAAGCAGCTGATTTAGACCTTCCATCTGAGTTCCGTGCTTTCGCATCTCCACATAAACTACCATTTGGATTCAGCACAAACTTTGATTCTGACAATATCATTCCTCCGGTTGGGCACCCGTGCACCAGGTTTCCTGATTTACTTCGTCGTTACATGTCATACAGAGTCAATGGTTCTTGCCCTGATGATGAGATCCTGGGACAGAAGCTGCTTCTCAAAGGTTTGTGTTAGTGTGGAAAGATACTGTTCCTTACGTTTATATAGTCAAACCTCTCTATAACAACATTGTTTGTCTAGTATAACATAACATGAAAATTCGGTTCCAAAGGGAACTTGTCTGTTATAGTGAAATGTATTGTTATAGAGAGGTTGGATTGCATATAATTTGTTCCTCAAAATCTTACTTACTCTTTTTTGTTTACAGGTTGTGAGCCTCTCCCTCGCCGCAGATGCCGTCCTGCTGCTCAACAGGAATATGTTGAGCCTTACCCTCTTCCTGAGAGTTTATGGACTACACCATCAGATTCATCTGTTGTTTGGACAGCATATACTTGCAAAACTTATGAATGTCTCATCAACAGGGTGAAATCACAGAAATCATTTGATGATTGCAAAGACTGCTTTGATCTCAATGGCAGAGAGAAAAAACGTTGGTTGTCGACAAAGGGAGCTGGCCTCGACTTCTCTATTGATGAAGTACTAGCAGTGAAGAAGCCTGGTACAATCAGAATAGGACTTGACATTGGAGGTGGTGTAGCTACGTTCGCTGTAAGAATGAGAGAAAGGAACATAACAATATTAACAACTTCAATGAATCTCAATGGTCCTTTCAATACATTTATAGCATCAAGAGGAGTCATACCTTTGTACATAAGCATTTCACAGAGACTTCCTTTCTTTGACAACACACTAGATATAGTACACTCAATGCATGTGTTGAGTAATTGGATACCATCAACACTGCTACACTTCTTGTTTTTCGACATCTATAGAGTGCTTCGGCCAGGTGGGCTGTTCTGGCTTGACCATTTCTTCTGTGTTGGTGAACAATTTGAGCAAGTCTATGCTCCCCTTATAGAGAGCATTGGGTTCAATAAGGTCAAGTGGGTCGTAGGGCGAAAGTTGGACAGAGGACCCGAGCTGAATGAGATGTATCTTTCAGCACTGTTGGAGAAACCACTCAAAAATTCTTGGTGACAGTATTAAATGTTTCTTTTACTTTCTTACTTTGTTAGACACAGAAGAAAAGGAGGGATCTTTCAGCACTGATGTTTTTTCTTCTTTTTTATTTATTATCATCGATTCGTTTTAGATGACATCTCCAGATATAAACTAACAGTTTGAGGTAACTTGAGTATGAGTTTGTAATGTTTGAGGACTAAACCCTGGTTAGCTTTTGAATTTGCTGGTGATAATGCCAAAAACCAGATTCCTTATTCAGAGCATAAGATTCTACTTCGAAACTCACGAGGAAATGATCTCTTATGACCACTTACAAATTGAATAGAAGAAACAGACCTTTCCAGATCTCTCTTATGTGTAAAAATGAAGATCTCTCGTAAAAAGGGATATAAAACTAAAAACAAATTTGTAAAGGACTACAAAACCAAATCTTCCTGTTCATGGATGAAGCACCCATATTGAAAATGTGAAATTTGACACATCGGTTAATTAGGTCATTGCAATTTGACAAAACCATTTCCAAACAAAAGATAGAAAAAGTGTTCTTTAAAGCCAAAAGAGCCAAAAAGGATCAAATCTGGGAATTGAAGCTAAAAGTGAGAAGCAGCACACAGTTTACAAACAAATTAAGAGTATCTTACATGTATGGATACTATAATAATCAAGTCACAATTAAAATAACTAATTTCAGCATCAATGTACAATAATGTCAATACTAATCCAACCCCTTCAAGCTGAGATTCAAAGAATCGGAAGGCTGGATCATTTGGTGTGTCACTGTTAGTCGAAGCGATAACTTTTAACTCTGTATATATTACTTTGTCCAAGAAGGAATAACATCAAGGAGTTAGAATTTAGAAAAAGGAAAGCTTGGAATTGGTTTGACCTATGGACACCACAAAAAGACAATAGCATATGACATAGCACATTGTTTTGTCTATTGGTAAGCTAACCATCACTTTCATGGGGTTGCCAAAAATTTCAACCCAGTAAAAGAGGCAGCACGGTGCGTTAGCAGGTTCCGGGGGAATAAACACTAAATGAGTAATATAAGAATAATTTTGAAGTTGTTGATTCAATGTGCAAACCCTCAATAGAGTCAATATAGGATTTCTAGACAACTGGAGTAGATATAGAAATGCCAATAGAACATGGAATCTCAGCTCAAGACTTTTGACAACTATATTAAAATATTGCAGTAAGGGCAGATCCTGCCGCAAAAACTGCCCTGTACAGTAAATTTTAGACTTCAGGCCACAACAGCAGAAATTGATATTGCTAGGTACAAGTACCAAATCACTACAAACAACACTCGAGTCGAGAAACATAAATTGCTACAGTGGGAAGATTTCTTATTTGCGATATCATCACTCAGCAGAAGTGAGTAAATGTTCTATTTCATCTTCAACTAGGTTGACAAAATATACAAACCCCAAAGCTGCACGGGGTAACTATGTATAGACGAGATATTCTCAAGTTGTTTCGCTGATCAAGTACAACTTCTGACCATCAGATATCATATCTATATCAAGAATTTTACCTGCATCTTCTGATAAAATACAAGAGCCTGATGGGAAATTGAGTTGTTCTGAAGCTGCAGTAACGAGCTCTTCCACACTCATAGGTACCCACAGTACAACACCATGTTTCCTGAGGTCCTTGGGCTCCCATGGGTGGAAAGGGAATACAGTACACTTCCGCGGGTGCTTTTTTTCTGTTATGGACAGATATTATATGGTTAAAAAGCTTGAAACAGCTTAGCCAATAAAACTAAAAAAAACTGGTGATAAGTGACTGTTGAGAATACAATTAACAAATAAAAGTGTGCTCTCCTTATCGGCTTAAGCTTTTAGATGAGATGGTTACACGCTTCAACATGGTATCAGAGCAGAAAGAGGTCTTGTGATCGAATCTCACCGCCACCAAAATTAAAAAGAATTCCACGTGCTTGGCACATGAAAAAGAATCAGGCCCGTACGTGAGGGGGCGTGTTGAGAATACAATTAACAAATAAAAGTGTGCTCTCTCTATCAGCTTAATCTTTTAGATGAGATGGTTATACGCTTCATCAATAACAATCTAGCTAGTGACACAAGGAACTTTAGTTGAAAAGAAGTTACAGCCCCCGCTGTTCATTCTTTTTGGAAGAAGAGTAATGATTGATGACTTACAGGTAATAATGAACATTAAGTTAACGCTTTTCTTGTTCCTCTTCAAGTCACTTTTTATTGTTTCTTGGCATTTGTTATATGTCACTAGTAAAGGGAAAGCAAGTGGAGCAAGGGAATCTCCCAGATAAAATAAGCAGTGGCACCACAAAAAGGGTATAATTTAATCTGCTAAAAAGAATATATATTCCACTGCCTTAAGTGACGGTGTTGTTTCTGCCATACCTGAAATCTCGTGTGAAACACTGGTGAATTCCGATGTTTGAGCTGATTTTGCTTCTTCCAGAAGCTTGATCAACTGATTGTTTCCACTTAGTCTAGCTTCATCAAATGGAGTATTTCCCCATCTGCAACATAACAAGTTCCCTTTAAGATTTAAGCGGCTAGCCATACATTCAAAATGAGTACAGATATGCACAATTCAGCTGGTACAGTGTAATGGTTTGGAAGAGCAACCACAATGATCTATTCACCTCGAGTAGCCTGAAAACTTGAAGGAAAGAAACTACACCAAGTTCAAGAAAAGAATTGACTAAGCATGTAATAACCTCGATATGGAAACAAAACTACCAATGTGATCAATGATCATGTATGATTCAAGGCATTTTGAGCTTGAACCAGGATGGACATGACAATAATCTCATCTAGGTCATCAACGAGTTTTTTCTAAAAAAACAGGTTTAGATAAAGAAAATTGTGTTAGGACCTTCTCACATTTGAGAAGTCATTCTCATCTTAATTCGTCTCTATCTCATTTAGTTGATGACAGGAAAAATAGGAAAAGCAATTAGTGCAACTTCGAATTCACTGATGAGAAAATTCAGAAGTTCATTCCAAAAGCATTCATTTTTTACATGAGGCCTCATATTCTCAACATTTCATTCTTAAATGCCAAAGGGAAAGGGAAAAGATCTATTTCCCCATTTAACTGAAGAACATCCATAACTTTCTCACATGATTAAAAATAAGCAAAGTGTTGATGTGATTTCAAATCGATTGGGTATTATTGTCAAAAATAGCAAGAGTAAAAGTTAGATATTAGCTGTCGGGATAATCATAAATAAAAAGACGATTGTTACTTTATAAACGTCACATATTATAAAAACAAAAGTTGAAAATCTTCCAACCACAAAATAATTGGGGTTGGCTATATGAATTCCCATCATCCATTTCGCTCCATTTGGAACCAGATGAAATATTCGACAATCATCAAGAAAAAAAAAGTTGCTCCCCTCACTGAATTCTCCAAATACTGGTAGCAACAATATAAAGTAAATTTTGTGTTTCCCAACATGTTAAGCACGTGAGTCTATCTTATAGTTTATGACAAAAAGTAGCTTGCTCTAAACTAAAGATTGCATACTGTTAAGGAAGTGACTACAGTAATATAGCAATAAAGATTTAACTGGTACCTGTCCTTTGAAAAAACTGAAGCACCAGCTCCCAGAAGCAATCTCGCCATCGCGAGTAATCCTTGAGAAGCAGCTACATGGAGCGGTGTTCGGTGATCATAATCTTTGGAATTTGCATCAATACCATTGGACAACAGCCTTCGTAGTAGATCTGAATCCCCTTTTGTAACCAACGTACACAAGAACCTACCAGCATTTTCAATCTTCAAGAAGGCACCTTCCTTAACAAGTAATGAAGCAACACGATCGTGTCCATTCTTGATAGCTTCAAAGAGCGGTGTGTTTCCAAAGTTGTCTACTTGGAAAAAAACATTATTAATAAATATTTGAGAACAAGGAAGTTCACCGGTCAAGTACAGGTTTTAATACCTACCTGAAGCATTGAGATCGACACCTTCTTTGATAAGGAAGAAAGAGATGTCTTCATATCCTCTGGATGCTGAAAGATGCTGCTCATAAACAAAGCCTTGATTAGGAATACTTTTCAACTCTTTTAAAACATCAGCCTTCTTTTAGAATCATTATCTTTGGTTATTTTTCTTAAAAGACAGAATCAGTATTTTTATAGAAGCAGCATCTGAAACTTCAACCGATAATACCTGCAGAATTTCAATCTGGAATTCCTTATTTGTTACAACAGATAAATCCTACCAAACTATGCTGCATGATTTACAGATTTGCGCACTCAAGAAAGACAGTTATGAGCTTGGAAAATAAACAACTCATTATGAACAAAGAGTAAAGCTCATGGACTGATAAACGCTCAAATGGCTTTGATTTCACAAGAGTTTAATAGTTGCTCAGGAACTAAACTTTTTTTTTAAAGAAGCAACTCATTGAAATATCAAAAAGTTTGAACCAGGAAAACTCTATGTTTCTATTAGATAAAATCATACCAGAGGTGATCTTCCATCATAATCTTTCTTGTTGGGATCAGCTCCAGCTCGAATCAGACTCTTCAGCTGGTGTAAGTCACCATGATAAGCTGCACTATTCACTTTCAAAGCAAGCTCAGCCTCTTGTTTCCCAATATGGAATGTTATATCTGACTCCAGTTGCTTCACACGAAGATCCTTTCCCTGTCAGATAATACTGCTTTTAGACCTTTTGAGTGATTAAGTACTTCTAATGCAAAAAGATGTTAATTTTAAAAGGAAAAGAACAATTGACACTTATGAACATGTACTTTTCTAGTCAACTTGTGTACTACTACCAAGAGAGAACAGAAGCCATAGGTGGTATGAGTGGAGAATTGCATGCTGCCCAAGAGAGATTACCTCTAGTAAGTTCGTCAAGATTCTTCTTCCATCATGAAAATAGATCTCCAAAATATTTGAAAATGACTGCTTATCAATCCGTATGAGTCTGCACAGTTCACAAACACGGACAGTATATGGTTGTGGAATGTTGCAAAGAATGGATATTTCTCCGAACGAGCTATTAGGCTCAAGAAGTGCAACTGTCTCTTGTGACCCATCTTCACCTGTACCAACTTCTTCCTGGATCAAAATAACCACAATGAGTCTCGAAATAGCTACAGCTCGATGCCAAACATGAATTGATAAGTCAGCAGTTGTAAGATTTGCAGAAGTTTTGGAGCAATGGGAAACTAGAAAAACAGGTGTACTGTATTTTCTCTCCTTCTCTAGAGTTCCTAATAACACCATCACAGTCTAAAAATTTCCTAGCTGCAGTTAGAGAACCAAGTCTATAATAGATCCAGAACTATGATATAATAAGGTTTGGAGACCTCAAATATAAGGTAGGATATACATTTTCTAAGCCACAAATGAATATAAGCTTATTATAAAATAAAAGGCCGCGATAGAAAATGCTGAGCAGCAATAATAACGGTAATAGAATTACCAGGACACCATGACAGACAAAATAAAGTTGATCCACTACATGCCCCTGTTCCATGATCACTTCTCCTGGGAGGAAAAATTCTTCAGTCACTCGAGTTACCTGAAATTTTTTCACAAAAATCAGCTCCTCAGCGCTAGATTTACTTTATTCTCTTTAACTGGGCCAGTAGGAATCAAACAGAAATGTGTGAGGAGGCAAGCATCCAAAGGTATACATTAAGAGGGGAGAGAAGAAGTATGCATGTCGAGTTGTTTCTAAATTCAGCGGAGTGTGGCAATGCAGGTTGATTAGGCATAAAAGTATGTCTACATGCAGAAAAAACACATAAAGTACCAAGGACCATTTCTACAAATATGTACTCAACCTAGGATCCTAACCTTGCTATCCTTGGGTGCACGTAAAACATGTAAAGATTATTAAGCACATTGAATAAGTAAATGTGCTATACAATTTAACTAAGCAACCGAACTTGAAATAAAGATGAATTATGTAAGCTGTTCACAAAATTCAGAAATGAGCAACTCAGGATCTTAGATTAATACACTCATTGTGGAACATATGGTGTGGATCTATTTTATTTCCTGCTTCATTAGGATCAGTTTAGCAAATAGATAAGGATCTCATTGAGATTGTGGCAAAATATCTCATATAATATCATGGATTTCAACTAGAGTGAAAATGAAACAGACCTCTCCAGGCAAGAGAAAAGGATACAAACACCGTTTTGAGATTAACTAAACAATCATTGACAAAGAAGATAACTTACAATTTGACTTATAAATTCTGCGGAGCACTCCCTGAAAAGAGGAATATTTTCAATGCAAGACTGATACAAAGTCTGGGATATCTGCAAAGGTTGAAGTGTTTGTTACAATATTGCTGAAAAAGTGTTATAAGCATCAGCAATGAGAAGGAAAGGTCAAAATAAAAGGCAAGAAAGAATACGAACTTTAGAAGGGCTAACAAAGATGCTTAATGTCCTTTTTGACAAAGAAATAAATTCCCAAGTCAATAACCCCCCACTCATAATAAAACCATGCATACTGATCTTGCTTCTTTTAAAGTCACAACGCGTGATGTTTTCTACCCTGTGACGAATCCAGAGGGCTCTGTGGGTTTGGCAAACCTATCAATTTCTGTTCATACCCTATTAACAGTTCTGCAAATAGCATAACCAAATAATTGTTTTGACAATGAATGATCTCTCGCAACAGAATTAAAGAACTGTAGCGAAATTCCTTACTGCATAAGTAGTGAGCTGCACGAATGGTGTAACAATTGCCCAGCCACATACATATACATTTTTTTTATTTATTTTTTTAGATTTATATTTCAGAACCCACGGCGAGTAGATTATAGATCCACCACTTCCTATACATGCCTAGTATTCTCTCCATCAGTAACAAAGGAAAACTAACTTGTAATTAACTCCTATGGTCCAAATATAGCACCATAAATTGAGGAAAACAGAAAAGAAACCACAAAATTCTAAGAATTCAAACCAGCTGATTCTAATGTTCCAGAGTATATGAAATTTAATGAATATAGAGCAAATTGCACACATGTGAATATTTTTCCTTTTGTTTATTTACCTTGGCACGAATTGAGATGGGAAGGTCCTGGAGAACGGCTCCATCAGTGTAAGCGCTTTCATATTGTAATCGCAAGTGATCTTTAATTTGACTACGAATATCCCTTCCGAGTCTATTTCTATTCATATAGTTCATAAGATCTGTCATTTTGTCCCTGTACCGCACAGTTTTTGATCCCTTGACAATCAGTGCTGTCATGTTACCGATCAGGTAAGCACCAAGAA
Organism: Solanum etuberosum; assembly: GCA_029582245.1. Lineage (NCBI taxonomy): Eukaryota > Viridiplantae > Streptophyta > Magnoliopsida > Solanales > Solanaceae > Solanum > Solanum etuberosum. The sequence goes on along the minus strand of JAJONR010002453.1, from coordinate 123,197 downwards.
TCATATCAAAAGAGACATAAACCATTACGAATATCATTTCCCTCAGATTGACTGCATGTATGTCACCATAACCTGTAAGACCGAAAGATATCTTCTAATATTAATAGGATGTGATTACATATCCAGAAAAGGTATAAAAAGAATGCCATGAGTTAGGAAGAGAATGGTCAAATTAATAAGTAGCATGAAGGAGGAAAAGAAACCTCCCTTCGAAGCATATGAGTACCACTTCAAAACAAACAACTTGTTTCTTTTATACAGCCTCAAATAGTTTCTTCTGGTTAAAATAATCTCATTACCCAAAAGAACCATTTTTCTTTGTTTGTCTCTTCACCAAAAAAGAATATTTATGTTAATCCAAAACTATGTAAAAGTAACACCAACCTTACGAACATCTATATTTATCCATCTTCAATAGCATCTGTGCTCTCTTCCTAGTCTTTTGTTACCTATTTTCTCTTTTATATTTTTCTTGGTGCAAGGGAGGAAATGTAGAAGATCACATACATGGTACAAGTGATAGCTTGACGTGCACAGTGAATTATTCAATACTTATGACTACTCATCTTTAAGCTGCCAAGTTGATAATTAAAAAGATAACAGGACATCTCTAAAACACGATTGAGATCGAGTGAGTGCCATGTATTCAGTTCCATTAATAAGCTCAAAACATGCATAAATATTGGAATAAATGGATAAGAGCAATTATTTAGGAAAATCTGAGGGTATAAAGCTTAGAGCGATCTTTAGAGGATTAAAGTAGATTGAAAAGCCAATTATCACATGCACCTCATATAAGAACCACTACCACTGTTTGCCAAATTGTCATCATACTACCAGTCACACCTCATGATCACTTTGTAGTTTGTACTATTTCAGACCTGCAGTTCATGATACTTCTATTATTCAGACATCTGATTCAGGTATTTATACATCCTGAACTTACTCTAGTCTATAGAAGACAAAAAAGAACACAAATTGGAAGAAAACGTTTCAGTTCTAGTCCTGGATAGAATGCCACGTAGAATTTCAACTTCAGAGTTTGAGAACTTTATATTGTCAAATGAAATCTAGAGTCACAACTTATATCATATGATACAAAATAAGAACTATCTTGGCAGGCAAGATGTCTGCACCTTCCATTTAGGTATCAAGAGAAAAGGGCAAAGACAACTTGACAGCAAAGCCCTCTTCCCTTTGTAATACCCCAATATCAAATGGAAGAATTTTTTTTAAATTTTTTTTTAAGAAGTTATCCTATGAGACTGAGAAAAATATCTAGGAAAGGGCAGAAATCCCAGTCATAAAAACCAGTACCCAACTTTAATCGTGGATTGTTACTTGAACGGTCACAAAAGACAACTAGTAGTCCATTTTATAGTGGAAAACAATTAATTCTGGTGAATCATCTAATCGTGTGTAACAACTTGCGTATTGTGGATTCCATCTATATCATCAGCCTTTTAATTTCATCTCCAATAGAACTGGAATATATTTTTCAGATAATTATGCCAGTGAAACTAGAAAGAGAGCAATTGACATACCCACAGTTGCCATAGTGACAATTGCAAAGTACAGGGAAGTGATGTACCGCCTCCAGAGATCAATCTCTCTAAAGTGTGAATAACTGTAATCTCCCAGGGTCAGACTACCAATCCATGTGTAGCCTTCTTTCTCTTCAGGCAGAGTAGTTGCCAAAAAGTAAAAGATGCAAGCTGCGGTATGCGTGCAATAAAGTTCAACAGTGATAAGCTTTACAATCCTAGTGAAGAGATAATTGATCCGAATATCTTTCTCCATCTTCTGGAAAAAGTCAGTAACCCTGCGCACCCTGCTTAATCTAATCCATAAAAGGTATCTCACTCCTTCTTTTTTGCCAGCAGCCTGAATATTTCATACGGAACAGCATTAGTAAAAAAGGCACTACTTGGATCAAGTATCTAAATGAAATGCAGGTATCAACTAATTTAAAATTTTGGTCTTCGCCAAGGATAAAACTGATAGGAAATTAAGTAAACAAAAGAGCTGCCACTCCATTGTCTAGTTAGCAAGAAAGTCTTCATTTCTCTTTTACTATGTTTGCACTGAAGTTTATGAGAGAGGAGCATATTAAGACAAGTGAGCTTTATCAGTTTATTCAAGCATTTTAGGCCTCTAAGCATGAAAGTCACGCAACACTAGTTTAATTCCTCCTTACTGTTTATTATTCATAAGCATACCCTCACCTAACTGCCAAATAGATGTTTGCTTTGCATGTTCTAAAACATTTGGTGGATCTCCAAATTAAATAAAAGATTGACTGATTAAATTGTGCTACAAAATTAAAAGCATGAAGTTATTCTAATAACTCTAAAAGCATGATGTTAGAGAGGATTTAGGAGCGAATATAGTACCTTATAAATGTTATCCCACGGCATGCAACTGAGAACATCCAAGATAAAATGAGATTTCAAGTACCTGCAACAAGAGAAGCTCAGCTAACTTATTTAAAGGCATACATTCTGTTGCAATTTTCTTCCGTGATGGATTCAGAATTTATATCGTACTTTATATATACTACTTGTTTTTTACATGTATATAAAGAATTTGACCTGAAGCACTAGGTTCTGTCGAACTTGCATAGGTACCGCAACTGCCCCTCTTGTGCAAATAGTAAGGTAGAACTTAGAAAGGAGAAGGGGACTAACCGAAGAGCAATAGGGGTTCGCCTATACACCATCTTGTATGTCTGACTATCTCTGTAGGCTACAAAAAATTGTATGACTATGTCGACAAGAAAAGCTATTTGACCACAAATGTCTAAAAGAAATAGTTTCCTGGGTAATCCTTTGAAGAATGCAAACTCCATTGGTGTAAAAAAAGTTGAATATATAGCCCAAATCAGGATAAACTTATCCCATAGCTTGTACCACCTGCATCAAGTTTTCTAGATTATCAATTTTAAAACATCAAAGATAATTGATTGAGAAAGCAATTGATGATACCAACAAAAACTTTCATAATACAAGTAAATGTGCTTTTCTTTTCATCAATGAATGAAGTATTACAAAGAAAAAAAAGTCAGTTATTATACATAATTATGATCAAGTCAATCCATTTAACTTTATCAGTTTACAGTTTTACCTAAAAGATAACTATAAGTAAATGCTCGCAATAAAAAATTAGTAGTCCAAAAAAATAAGATACTTTAACATATTATATGCACCTATAAGTGTAAAAGATGTGTTATAATTATGAATAAGTTAAATCTAGTAATTTTATTACTCTACTATGATATATTTCTCTGTCAAATTTGAATTTTGTAAACATTAGTGATTTGAACCTAACGACTTCATAGTTCCACCTCCAAGCAGCAATGCAAGTATGCAACCCACTTTCCACCCTGTCAACCCAACTAGCAGCTCCTCTTTTCCTCTCACACATAAATCTCGTGATTTCTGCGCAATCAGATCACTTATAAACTAATTATGTATAAGCATATAAACCAATCATGTTTAACTTACAAAGCTGAACTAGGTTTTCCATATGTGTCAAGTGAGTTTACATTTTTGGTCATTTTCTCGATTTATAACCATGCAAATATTACAATTTATTTTGAATCATAACGAAGGGAGTAGTTTGTTTGACATATTAAATATTAATTAATATATTTTATGTATTAAATTATCCTCTGGTATATTGAAAATCTAAAAAGAGGAAGTATTGTTGAGAGATAATCATGGTGTATAGCCAAAACTGGCTAATGTTCTCCCCAAACCCAATGAATGTCCTTTGCATACCTTCATACCCAAAATCCTCGCCGGGAGTGACGCATATCTCAAAACGATTATTCTCTGACACAAAAACGACAAGTCGCCGTAACTTTTTAAATACTATTTACTAGAGTAACACTTTTCATATATTGAGATATTTTTAGACCGTAAATTGTTAATTATTGAGATTTATAGTATTGTTACGTAATTTATAAATATATAAATTTTATTTTAAAAAATTTAAATATTTAATGTATAAATTTTCTATCAAACTTAAATTGTCTACTCTAAAAAAAAATAGAAAGTATCCTATAAATTGAGATAGAGGAAACATTACTCTGCAATTTACATCTTTTAATTTATGTAAGCACTTCCTATAATAAGATATATTTATATAAATTAATATATACTATTTTCTGACTGTGTTTTAGTTGTTTTCACATTTATTGAAAAAAAAATATAAAACATAAATTATTAAGTTATTTTTATTCGTTAGATGTCTTTTGAAAATTAAGCAATTTTAAGAACTGTTTTTTTAATGTTAAAGTATAACTTTGAAATAGCTGCCAATTTTAACTTTGATATTTAAATAATATTATTATTTGAAAATAACATTTAAATTAAAATGACTCATTAAAGTTCATCTTCACGATTGAACTCGAGACTTGTACATTTTTAATGCGAGGAGAAAGGTAGAAGCGTACCTGTCATCGGGATAAATGACAAAATCTTGAGAAAGGCCTCTGAGGCCATTGATGACGTTTTCCCTGCTAAATCTCGAAGGAGTTGAATCAGCTATTAGCTCGTTCTCCATCATCGCTAATCGACTGCTACTTCTCAACGATTTCATACTATCTCTCAAATCATCCATCATATACTCTTTTGGTGAATCTCTTCCATTCCTCTCTTCTCCTAATTCTCTCTTCATCGACATCTTCACAAACGCACTGTAAAATTCACAGATCTCTCACTCTATGCGAGTGTCCGTTACTCTTCTTCTTCACACAGTCATCAGAAAAAAGTTTAGCTAATTTGGATTGATTTCTCTGAGTGTGTGCATAAACGGAATCGATTTTCTGCGAATCTCACTGTATCCGTTACTTCTTCTCACAGCTGTAATCACAAAATCATCAGGAAAATTCGAAAGTTCTGCTAGTTTAGATTGATTTATCTGTTGCGTATGCAGAAACTATCGATTTTCTTCGAATCTCATTCCGTCCGTTACTCTTCTTCTTCTTACACCAAACACAAAATCATCAGGAAAATTCAAAAGTTAAGCTAATTAGGATTGATTTATGTGTGTGTATGCAGAAACTGAATCGATTTTCTTCGAATCTCACTCTGTCCGTTACTGTTCTTTTCACACACAGAAAAAATCGAATTTTTTGCTCATTTTGATTGATTTCTCTATTTCTGCAGGATAACGGATTTTCTCTGCAATGTCAAATCCGTTGACTGATATGTTAGCTTCCTTGTATTGAACTTCTGGAAAGTTCTTCGATGTTTGAATGAATCAGCAGTAGCTAAAGAGAGAGAGAGAAATATACTGAAGAACAATTGGAAAATGTTGATTTTACGAGAAAGTTCAACTGAAATTTGTCGAATCTATAGCTATCGGATAGAGAAAGCTGGGATCTAGAGAAAGATTTATCAGATGGTGAACTTTCTGGAGAAGAGGAGGGAAGGTATTTATATGAAACTCAAACTCTGCGCAATTATCTAAGGCATATACTCCCTCCGTCCGTAAGTTTTTCGAATTTAGATATTCAAGCAATTCTATCAATAGCAAGTTTTTATATATTTTTTAAATATTTTGAATTATTAATTATAGTGACTTATAATATTTTTTACATAGTTTAAAAATGTATAAATTTTATTTTTAAAAAATTAAAGATTTCATGCGCAAATTTCGGATCAAACTAAATTATTTAACTCTCAAAAAATGAAAAGTGTCACATAAATTGAGATCGAAGAAGTAATATATAAACATGCATTTTCATTTGATACGAATTATATGTTTTTTTATAACTTTGAATATATACAGATAGACACTTTGATTAATAGTATAATATTGTACAAATAAATTGACGTGTTATCCTTCCTCATAATTTATCTTATATGTAGTTGTATTATGGTTATACAAAATATATGTGTTTATTTATTCAATTTTATACAAATTTATATTATTATTATTTTATTTTAATTTATGTGACACTTTTCAAATTTTGAGATTTAAATAAGTCTATCTTTGACCGTAATTTTTTTATAATATCTTTTAATTATTTTTGAATTGTCAATTATTGTGACTTATAATACTTTTTTACTTAGTTTACAAATATATAAATCTTGTTTCAAAAAAATTGAAGATTTCACGCGTAAATTTTCGGTCAAACTTAAACTGTTCGATTCTTAAGAAACGAAAAATTTCACATAAATTGAGACAGAGAAAGTACTTAATTATGACTTATGAGTACTCAAGTTGAACGCTTTTCTTTGCGAAGAAAACGCCTCTCTAAGAGAAAAACTTTTTCTTCTCGAAGTACATGAATATAGCCCAAGTTAGAGAACATATTAATGTGTCATGCCATTATTTAATTTTATCTATGCGTTATTAAATAATCTAAACTAAGTAATAAATTAAAAATTGGTTGCCGTTACGTGTATACCATACAGTTGTAGGCTTGTAGCTAAAGTGATGTAATAAGCAATACATTTGTACTCATAGAAAAATAAAATAATACGAGAGTGCCTTTCATATTTTATGTGTCTAAGATTTAATTGGACATAAAATTTAAAATATATACTGAAAAAAGTACACGCATAAATTATATTATGTATTGCATCAAGTCATCAATGTAACATTTGCCCTGGCTGCTAACAATTAAATGAGAGGTGGTGAGGTAGTACTTATCATAATAATTTATTTTACAAGAATGATACACATAATTTATAACTAAATTTGTGTAATCACCTCATTAAAAGTTAAAACTAGCTGTTAGAAATGTTGCCATTTTATCTACTAAATTATTACTATGTCTTAACTCTTAAATGAAGTATATTAGTTTTCATATATGGAGATTAATCTAATGAAGAATATGACTAGCTATTAATTATCTTGTTTTGTTAATAACTAGCAAGTAATTATCAGAGTAGATACAAAGTTATTACTAGATCCAAATTTATTTAAAATTATTTTTCACAACTGACAAATGGGATCGCAAATAGCACCCTTCCTATTGTTTAGTCTCTATCTTTTAATTGCGTATAAGGTATAAACTTCACTCTAGTTTAACAGCTTGCAATTCACACATAAAAGATAAATTACACGAGACAAGTCTCATATGATGAGCTCGATAGAAAATGTTGGTTTCAAATATGAGACTCCACTCTACTTTGAAATTGACATGTTCAACCAACTTTTGCCGCCCTTGCAGTATTCTGTGATTTATTATAAGACCATTTTCGTGGAGTACAACAAACATAATCACATTGGCTGCTGCCTAAATTGTAAACCAAGTTTTCCATGATTTGTGTGATAAACAAACAAATAATTGGTCCCATAACGTGATTCTTGCTAAATTATATTAGCAGAAATGTCCCATCATCAATAAAAATCTAATATATAAGATTGTTTCGGTAATTTATAGAGGTAGATATAAAATTTAAAATTTACGAATTCTAATAATACTTAAGTTCATAACCATATACTTTAATAAATTTCTAAATATAATTATAGTATAAAAAATATTTATTTTTCATAAATTTATAACCAACCATCTAAATCCGCTCCTAATATATATGTCATGACTACCATATTCCACGTTATTTTAAAGCCAGTTCATTTTAGGATGGCATTACGTGCTCTAACCTTTAACAAGCTAATTAATTATAAGTCACTTTCAAGAAATGTTTTTTTCTACTTTATTCAATATTTTTGGCCTATCTTAATATGCGGCAAACCTTGTTTATACCTTTAAGTCAAAATCTAAATTTATTCTTGATATGCATACCAAACGTTATGATACGTGTACATTTTGATATGTATATGGTTATCAACCACTACATAAGATGACAATTACACTTCCCATTTCTTTATTATACTAATTATCGTAATGTTTTTGATAAGTGCAAATTGTGAAAATAGTTAATCCCAAATGTAATACTCTAGTATGAAGGTTTGAACAGAGATTCAATTGGATTATTTTGAAAAAAAAAATTAGAATTTATTTAAATATGTGTATATTAATCTAAACACTACGATTATAAAAAAAAACACCTAAAAAATAAAATTGTAGGCTAATTATTAAGCACCTAGCTATTGACTTTTTTCTTTTGCCTTTTTGGCTCAAATGAGCTTCTGACAGATGTTCAAAGAGGTTTTTATTATATTGGGAAATTAGATTTCCTCATATGGACTTATTTTATGTTATATTATATTAATAATAAGATTATGAGACACAACAATGACATGTTTTTGTATAATCATTTTGAATCATTGATATGAGCCGGCTATGGAGCATTTCCAAAAAAGAATAATATAGGAGTTGTTTGATAGCCGGTTAGAATTATGTAGATATTAATAATATATAAATTAGTTATGAAAAATTATGTTAATATTTTATGAAGAGATTAATTATGCAGGTTTTGTTATTCATGTATTACTTATTACATATTGTATTTTGCATAAAATGATACATAAGTTTCCTCATAACTTTTACATGTAATAATTATGCGGATTTTTAAATTACAAAATTAAAAATCATATTTATTTTATGTATGAAGAATTTACCTCTTAACCAACCACCAAATATAATATTATTTATGGGAGTCAAATTGATGCCACACACAATTATTATGGGATGTGTGAGGCACGAAATGATTTTTGTCTTAATACGATAAGTACAAAACTAGTTTATGTGGTATACAAGATGTAGATGCCTTCTCAAATGGGTCATATATGCTACTAAGGCTAAATCATGTTTCAAAAAGAAAATAAAAATAAAAATCAGAAGAGAACAAATTATAAAAGGATATTGACATGTGTTTGAAGTTTAAAATTTTATTAACTTTAGTTTTTTTTTGTGTGCATTTAGATAAATTAAACTCCATTTAAGACTTAATATAGTTGAGGATGATGTTTGATTATATTATTGCTTTACACCAACAGCTTTATTTCTTATAATTAAGATGGATACAAATCAGTGTTCGTCCATATCAATTTTGGTATCAAATAATCTTTCATGTAGTTGAACAAACATATATTTTCAACCTAATGCAGGACTAATACAATTTGCTTAGCTTTTCTTACGGCTTAATTAATTATGTTCAATCTCATGACTTATGTTTTCGGTATCTATTAATATACTCTCATAACCAAGTTCATGCCACATATTTGTCCATTTTGGCCGATAAGATATTTCTTTAATTATGCCATCATCGAATAAAAAATGTGTGCATCAGAAAAAATTATATTATGTTATATAAAATTCTTTTTCTCTCCTCTCTTTATCTAAAAGCCTACTAGTACTCCTTCTCTATTACTTGTCTTTATTGGCCTGTCCTCCGACCTATGGGTGTTATGTACACACTCTCACCCCAAGGATTTAGCGTATTTGTTGAAGTTTGTTCTATTACTATATTGAAGGAGCGTTTGGCTCTGATACCAATTCAAGCCCATGACACGTATTGTTTGTTTTAGCCAACAAGCTTTACAGATCCGTGCCTTGGACTATGCTATCATTGGATCCAAAAGTGTGTATACCACGAGAACTTGTGATGCTATCATGACTTATAAAACTCTTTATTTTTTTCTCTGGCCCTTCTTCAGGAGCTTGGCAGCCTAGAAGCCTCCAAGTCCTTCTCTGTGTCCGGTCCTTTGTCATAAGCATCACATATGTCACCACTCTCTTCTAAGGACTCAATGTCCTCGCTAAAGTTTGCCCCATAAAAAAGAGAGTGGGATGACGAATCTTTATAGATAGAGCACATAATTAATTTCCAACTCTGGAGTGAATGAATTCCAATATAATGACATGCATTTCTACTATGATTCCTCTCAGTGGATGCACCTTATTTTGCTCCTACTTCTTCCTTAATGTGTTGTGCGCAATGGAGTCCTCACCCCTACCTTTGGAAGAGGGAAGCCTTCAAATTATATTTGACTTGAAACACTGTATTGAGAGAGTGCTCGACTCTGATACCATATATGTTATGACCACACCCATGACATATATTGTCTGCTTTGGCCTAACAAGCTAGCCTCACTGATTTATCCCGACAAGCCTGATAGATTTGCCCCTTGGACTATGCCATGTGAACTTGTGTTAGAGATGTTGGTTTTTGTTCTCCCATTTCGATATGAGATTGACTTAATATGTCATGTGCGCCCCTTATTCAAAAGTTTGTCAGTCCTCCTATATGACCCATCCTCATCAGCCTGTTCCTTCGTTATGAGTGTCACATATTCGCTCGGTAAAAAATTAATTGCATCAGATGTTTACATCAAATCATTAAATGTGAAATACCCATCTTTTATACGTATATATTTTTCACTTAACATGGTTGACTAGTACTATCTATATACTTTTACTTTAATTATTTTTTAACTATTAAAATCAAAAAGTTTAATTTGATAAATATGTCGTATGTGAATAAGTATATACCATATATGGTACATAGTAATTAAAGGTTCACAAAAGTATAAAACTCACACATTGAAAGACAACTATCAAAATGACTTTTGTCGAGAAAATTATAATACACAATTGTTGTGTGTATAATGTAAAATAGTCCATCACTTTATCTCCTTTGGCATGAGCTTCATGCAAAACTAAATGCTCAAAAGGCACTGCCCTTTTTTTCATGTAAACTGTGAAATTTCATACAAGTTGTGATATCATCTTTCCCAAGTGGCATGGAAAAATATATATATTATGTGATAATTGAATGACTTAATTACCCATGGTTTATTGGTTTAAAATGTAACGATTAGAAATTTGTGATTTTTCGGTGAATGTTTTCATACATAATAAACAATAATAATTTAACTATTTTTTAATATAATAATTGACTTCTGTAAAAGAGTAAATCTTGTCACGACATAATTAGATTTTATACTATTTTTTATTTTGCTTTAATTTATGTTGGAACTAGACTAATTTATATACAACTCTTCTTGTTGTAAGTTTATTAACTCTTCTTATAAATAAAAAAAACCAAAACAACAAAATGACATACAAAATATTCTGTTCCTTAGGAATAAATTTCCACTTTATTTTAAAAGTTAATGTTAGTTTATGAAAATTTCAAATCTAACAAGAAATTATATTTCGAATTTAAAGCTACATTTAAGCACATTAATACTTTGTTTGGATGGTTATTACTTTTATTTAGTAACAAATCGTATTATCTTGTATTGTATCGTAGTGTATTGTTTTAATGAATACAACATTTAGATAGATTGTATCATTCTCCATCGTTACGTAGTATCACACATTAATAATTTGAATGATAAACCTACGAGAGAAGTAAGACTACTATGAAAAATATGGTAAAAGATAAATGAATACTATTGTTGCATAAAGATAGATTTGAATGATACATTTGTCATACAATTTAAGTAACAATCAAAATAAATATAGTATTTAAACTAACAATACAACAACCAACAACCATCCAAACAAGGTATAATATGAACATTATTTCATACTTCTCAAGTATAAGTGTACATAACTCTATATTCAACTTCAATTCGATAAATATTTTGAATGTATCGCCAAATACATTCTGAGTATATAGAGGAAATTTCATTTGAACTTGTATCGAAAAGTCAGTTACACGCTTAAGTAAATGTGTGTAATATGTCGTCATTATAGTTTAAGTCTGTAACTGACTTTTGGTAAACACATGTAATAGGTTGTCAATATAGTTTAAGTGTACCTGACTTTTCGAGACAAGTGGAGGAAACAATCTATGCCTTTTCCCTAGAGGAAACTTCACATTTTCCTTTGCCTTGTTGCCCATATACAGTAAACCCATTTCTTCAGGGCCCAATTGGGCTTTGTCGGTCATCTCTGGCTCCCTTATCTATCCAAAATCCAAACCATATGCTTCTCTTCTTCACTGGTTTAACCTAAATTTTTGGCCACCAGTAGAGTGAAGGTGGCTGCTGGGGTTCGGGAACGAAGATGGAAGAGAAAGTCAAGATTTTAGCATTCATTGGAGCTGGAGCTCTATTGGGTTCTGCTGCTACTCTTGCTATCTCAAATCTTCTTTCCGATTCACTGCCAATAAACAACCAGTAATTTCTAACTCATAGAAATTAGTTTTAAGTTCTTCAATTTTTCAATTTAGCAGTAGTATTTGAAAACATGTAGTAGATTTAAACGAATAATTGGAGTGTATTGCTCAAAAGAAGTAGTGGATGCGGTTGTACTGAATTCGTCTACTAAGAAAGAGGGAATCTTTCTGTAACTGATGAAATTAGAATCTTATAAATTTTGAATAGTGTTGAAGTTAGAATTTTTTAACACTGGATTTGCTTTAGTAAGAAAGAGGAGTTTTTCGGCAACTGATGAAGTTAGAATCTTTTGCATTTGTAAGAAAGAGGGAAAATTTAAGCAACTGTTGAAGTTAGAATATTTTTAACACTGGATTTTCTTTTGTAAGAAAGAGGGATGTTTTCAGCAACTGATGAAGTTAGAATCTTTTATTGGATAGGAGAGTTTGGAGGTCGTGGATTAGGGTAGAAGGTTAGTTGGTAGTTGAGCGCTCTCTCCTTTCCTGTGGGTTAGGCTTATTGTACTTGGACTTTCTTTCTAACCAATGGGTATTAGCACTGTTCATACAGTTTCTTGTTTTTCGGTTTTGGTTATCACCTGTGTTTTTTTGTGCTTTGGTTATCACATTATTTTGTTGTCATTTCAGTTCTTTACTTGGTATGCTGTGTACTGCTCTCTATTATTTCGTTGTTTTTACTGCTCAAACTGCTTGGAAATGTTTTATTTGAAGTATGAGGGTCTAACATAAGCAACCTCTCTATCTCTACGAGGTAGGGTGCACTCTACCCTCCCCAGACCCCACTTATGGGATTACACTGTGTATGTTGTTGTATTTTTCAAGCATCTTTTTGAAAAAAACGCTTTTCTTGAGCCGAGTGTCTATCAGAATCAACCTCTCTACCCCACAAAGGGTGAGGTAAGGTTTGCCTACACCCCACCTTTCCCAACCCTCTGTTGTAGATGAAGTTAGAATCTTTTTAACGCTTGATTCACCTCTGTCAGAAAAAGAGAATACTTTGGCAACTGATGAAGTTAGAATCGTTTTAACATATTTTAATTATCTTGCACATGGTCGTTCTTTTCTACTTAAAAAGGTGGGAGTTGAAATCTGACGACTGTAAACTTTCTTTTGCAGAAGTGTTGGAAAAGGGTATACAAGTGAGGCAGTAAAATTAAATGGTACATTTCTGTTCTCTTTGGTTAAAAGTTTATGCTTTCCTGGTATTATCATTTCTGTTCTATTTGGTTTAAAGTTGATTCTCATCAGGGCTTCCTGGATCCAAATGTAATGGACTGGCTACTCCAAACCCGTTGACTGATGAAGTAGTTTCTGAACAACTGACCAGGTAAGCCATACTTTTTTCTTTTTCTTTTGAATTATATGAAGTCAAGAAGATTTTAATAATGAGGAAAGGAGTACAAGGAAGAAAACTAGCTGTGACCAAGCCAACTAAATGGCAGTTGCAGCAATAGAGAATAGTTTTCCAGTCTCTTCTAAGATTGTTCAAGTGAAATATCCTTGGAAAAAGACCTAAATCTCTTCTGCGTAGAGGATAGGAAGAATAGCTCTATACATAGATGATGTAGCGAGAGAAACTAACCTTGCCATGTTTTCGCATTTTGCTCTAACGGGCTTCATGATGTAACATTGCACAAAATATAGCCTTCCTCAGAATTGAAAACAGAGTTCACTATGTGCTTGTCGTGTTCATTTTCTTTCGTTCATTGTTTGTTTGTTTGTTTCTTTCTTTTCCTCACCATCATTCTCTTGGTCGTTGATTCTCTTTAGGTGTATGTATGATATGCGAAGTAGGGGAAAATGGAGATATTGGGGTACTGAGAATTGAATGTACTTTTTTCTATTTTTATCCTTAGATTTGATTCTAGAATATTGAAGATCTACTAAAATATTCATTTCAGTTGACGTAAATATTTACAAAGGTATTATAAAACAAATTATTCATGAACTCAAGTGAGCTTATAAGTTTATCCAAAGTTCGACTTGTTTAATGTATGATCTCAGTCTCTCAGAGAGCTCGAGGTAAACTCGTGTGATAAATAAACAAGCTGAACTTAAGCCCATGCTTTTTGGACGAATAAAACTCATTTACAGCTCTATACATCCATGCAAGATGTTGTTTCCATTTGAGACATTGCGCTAATGACTGTTGGTTATGGTGACACTTGCATTTTTGCTCTAAATTTTTGTACTCTTTTCTGGCCTCTTAGGAATATACAGTTCTTTGGCCTTGAAGGCCAACAGAAAGTGACTGCATCATATGTTGTGGTAATTGGTCTTGGAGGAGTTGGAAGTCATGCTGCGTCCATGCTTCTGAGGTCAGGAGTTGGTAGGCTACTTCTTGTGGATTTCGATCAGGTATAGTCTTGAAAGGCAATTTGATTCACTTATATATTACTCTGCCTTAATCTCTTGCCAGTTATATTCTTTTGTCACAAAATATTCTAACGTATCCACGTGTTTAATTGTCCCTTATCCTGTTTCATTTTACAACGTTCCCTTCCTCTTTACACCATTCCTTATTCGTTAAAGCAGGATCAAAGTCAATAAACATGAAATTTCAGATTTCAAGTCACCTTTTTCCTTTGCCTAAAATTTAGAGATGCGTCATATAGTTATTGAACTACAAGAACGGTAGATTATTGACATTCTACTAGAGACTTGGATACTATAAATAACAATTATGATGAAGAGTTTAAGTCAAATTGTGTTCCATAGTATCATACCTGATCATTTGATCCTCGAAGTTAGACTTCTTGCTCATGTGTGCATGACTAGGAAGAAAAAAAGGGAGGGGAGGTGGGGTGGGGATTGGTATGCCTTCTGCTAATGTAGATATTTCCTTTTTGTTTCCCATCTAAAGTTGATCTATATGGTATGGATAGTGGCATTGATATGGAGGCTATCCATCAAGGACACGTGTTCTGCACTATTGATAGTTCTTGATTGGGAGATAAGGTAGTTGTTTCTTGTAGTAATATGGAAGTGGAATCTAATTGAATCTTTTGTTTAGCTCCCTTTAAGCTGTTATACTCATATAATTCTTCATGTTGTCTTAAGAGATGATTTGGATGTCTGAATATATGTCTAATTTGCATATTGCAATGCAAGGAACTTACAAAGATTTGGAATCCATGGGATATTGCATACGGTACTCGGTTTTACTAAGTGCCTCTACATTTAGAACAGGACACTGTATCTCAAAAAATATTTAAAACCATTCCACTTTATTGTAGTTTAACTTGATTGCGAGTAGGACAAGCTGACATTGCCTGATATTAAAGGGTATAGAAACACATTACTGTTAATTTAAACCTTCAATTTTAGGCACTAAAATTTGAATACTAAGTTGTAGATTGTGTTATCTAATGGTAATGTAATTAGGCTATTCTGTGGAGAATATGTTGTAATGCTTGTGATCAAAAAATCAATTTAAGTCTTTGAGCCCAGGGAACTAGCTGTATTTTGTATTTGCTCGCATCCTTGGGATGTTTATCAATGAAATCCTTTACTCTATCGAGAAAAAATAAAAAAAGGAAAAGAAAAAAGAAGTCTTCGTGGAAAAGAAAGATGAGTCTGAAGAATGAATCCTTTCTCCTCCATGCAGTTGAAGGGTCATTGTGTGGGCATGATTTGCTTTAGCTATATAAGTTCCCTAAAAGAAATGTTACCTCTATATTTCTGAATATCTGATATCTGCTAATTATGTTGAAGGTGTCGGTCTCCTCATTGAATAGACATGCTGTTGCCACAAGAGAAGATGTTGGTACCTCAAAAGCCTTGTGCCTCAAGAAGCACTTCCAATCAATTTTCCCAGAGTGCCATATAGATGCTAAAGTTATCTTATATGATTCATCGTCTGAAGAAGAAATTCTGTCTGGCCACCCTGATTTTGTCCTTGATTGCATCGATAATATCGACACAAAGGTAGGTTTGTTTATGTGTTCCTTCACTCCTTGTTGCTGCTGCTCCTTTTATGTAACAATTTCTTCGACTTGGCTGAAACGTGAAACAATTTATGAAGTACAATATACCATTACTGGACTATTATGATCTTTGAGAACCTGCATGGTGAGTTGAATGAATTGTCATTTTTTCAGTTTTATTGCCTCATTTTCTAGGCTGCCTTGATTTATTTTCTTATGTTTTTTAATTAAATTAGAACATACTACAATTTTTGTCGTCATCACCCCCTTTTTCCCTTGTGGGAAGGGATGATGAATTCTTCTTTCCATGCCCTCTGTTTTTTTAAAACATTGTATGCAGCTAATAAGGTTGATCCTAATGTTCTTTCTTCTCTTAGAGCAACTTTTCTATTAATGATTTTCCATAGTGAATTGAGTCCAGTAACAAGTTGGAACTAGTTTTTGAATCATAGCAATCCCATTGCTTATTTGGATTGAATTATATGATCCCCTTTGAACCATAAGTTTCTTTTACACTGTCTTCATTATGAATTCTTGAACAATAGAGAAGAGCTTGGCACTTGTGAATATTAGTTTATGCAGTTTCCAACTAAGTTGCGCGGACTCTTCACTTTCGTTGCCGCACCCGTGTCGGATTCTCCAAAAATACACAACTTTTGGAGAATTCGACACGCACCTGTTAACATTTTTGAAGAGTCCGACCAACATAGGTTTCCAATGGAAATTGTTAGTTTCTTTATCTTCTGTCTTGGTAAGTATTTGAGTAAACAACTGTGTGATGCTTATTTTGCTAAAGCTTTCAATGGAATTATTAAATCAAGGGCAGGGCTATTTTAGTACTTATTTATTTCTAATTAGTTATGGCTCTATACAATACCTTTTGAATCTTTTTCAGTTGGGAATTATTGCTATGTTATACTTTGTAGGTGGCACTTCTCGCTGCATGTGTTCGAAGAGGTTTGAAAGTTTTATCTGCAACTGGAGCTGGCGCAAGGGCTGATCCAACAAGAATTCGCGTGGCTGACTTAAGAGAGTCCACCAATGACCCTCTATCTCGAGCTGTAAGTAATGTTGTGGAGCTTTATTGCACTATACATGCAGCATGTGGAATCTTCAGATTTTTAGCTCCACATACTATAATTGATTCAATTTTTTTGTTGAAATGAGTGTGGACTTCCTTTATCCACCAGATTATATAATAGATAATTTTGACTTCTTGGCTTACTGGATAGCGCTAAAACACTTCTACAACTCTTATGTTTGAGGATATGGATCTCTCCCGTAATGGGACTACTTCTCCATATATTTGATGTTTTCTTAAAGCTTGTAATAATAGTCTACCCTGATATTTCATTCACTTGAAAATCGATACATTAAAAATACTCGATCTCGCATTTTTAACCTGGGCTACATGCTGTCGACTTTGTTATGTCAACAGAATCTTAACGACTTTTTTAATCTTAGGAATATTCAGGAATCACAGTTGGACCATGCATAACAAATGGAAAATATTGTTTTAGTAATATCCATTTCTCTCGTTTACTTTGAGTTGAGTTACTTGGAAAACTAATTGAGCAGGTAAGACATCGTTTGAGAAAAGATCATGGTATTGATGGTGGCATTCCTGTGGTATTTTCTCTTGAGAAACCAAAGGCAAAGCTGCTTCCCTTTAAAGGACCAAGCGGAGAAGAAGAAAATCCTTCAGATTATCAAGTAAGAATTTAACCTTTTTGAACTGCTAAATTTTGCAATTGCTATATTTATAAATATGTTATGAGAATAGATACATTTCACTAAACTTTAAAACTGTATAAGAAAAGTCACTCTCTTTCCTACATGTTACATAATATTCATCTCTTAATCTGAAAAAATTACTCATTGAGCATTATCTAAAATTTACAATGTGGATATCAGATAGTGCCTGGATTTAGGGTCCGCATCATTCCAGTTCTGGGGACTATACCTGCAATTTTTGGGCAAGTCATGGCTTCCTATGTTGCGACTCAACTAGCTGGATTGCAAGTCCATATGGAACCAGTGGTGAATTTTGATACGGATCACTACGAAATCCTCCATCAACGCCTTGTTGAGCATGAAGAGTTGCTATATGGTACATCCATGCAAGTGGAGGTACTAAGTCCTGAACTTGCACTTCATATTTGCTTGCTTGAAGTCATCAAGTTAGGAGCTGCAATGTTAATTCTCAGATTTTGCTTTTTCTTTTTTTTGGGACATTGTTTGTCGAGGCAAACATTGCTATTTGTATCTTAAAGGAATTAACCTGCAGACTGATAGCATTAAAACAGAACATGATGTTAAAGGATGTGAAGTTCTTATATATATAGTCCTCCTACAATTTTTATTTTTTGGGTCCTGGACGGTGTGTGCTGTATGTGACAGTATGCCTAATCTATTTTCTTCTTAGCAATGGATTTGACAACGCTAGAGCGTATTATGCAATGTCTAATCCAGTGGCAGTGGCACGTCTTTTTTAAACTGTCCCCTCCTCCCCCCGACCAGAAAAATGAAGTATTATAGATTCAAGTCTCATATCAGAGATTGGCTCTCATGTGGATAGAAACTTCCTGTAGCAGTGGATCTCCCCAACTTCCACTTGAGTTTGTCTTGTTATCTTTATTGCTTGCAGATACTTCCATCTCCCTTTCTTCAGATAATTTGAAGTTACCCAAAGAGGGTTTATATGTGAGTATAGGCACGTATAAATGGAGGCCCATGTCGTAGAGGTGTGGGATTAGACATGATAGTTGTCCTTAAGTGCCACTCTTGACCTTAATGATGATAGCTGAGCAATAGTTGGATGGACGATCTGAATATACTGAGGTTCCTCTTAGTAGTTTTTGATCAGTAAAATAGAAATATTCATTTTTTCAATTTTCTTTTGCATGCTATTTCAGTTTTTATTAGTAAGTATTGTGAAACACATTTTCATCCCTGTTTTCTCACTCTTAAAGGTAGATGTTGAAGAAGTTGTGTACATTGCCAAAGAGTTGTGGCATGGGAGAAGTGCAAGGGACCTATCTATTAAAGATGTAGGGCGAGCAATGTGGCGTTCAGTGAATGAGTTGATGCTTGTGAGGTATGTATGCTAAGCCTAATTTGATGCAATGAACATGTATTCACTTCAGTATCATTCCTTGAGATAGGCAAACACGAGATCTTTTCAACTATGACAAAAAAGATTGCCTCGTAATATTTTTTCCTTTGATAATGTAATATTTAATTTGGGTTAATGAAACTACGTATACAAGTAGTATACCAGAAGTAGAAAGTAGAAACACTTGTTTCTTTAGAAAGGACATCCAATCGTATCTATAGGCCTAGTCACTATTTCACTTTGTGAATCATAAATATGGAGGATACAATTTGTCAATTTCTTTTAATGATCTGCTGAAAACCGTTGGTCTAATATAAGACTGTCACATACTATTTCTTCTTTTTGTTTCACAAGCAACTAATTAAGATTTTTCATTCAACTGAAAATGGGAAATCCTGAATACAAGATGTATATTGGTCAAGTGGACCACACAAAATATGTTCAACAAATGTTATCCACTCATCGATGCAAGTGTATGCATGTTAATTGCTACTCCCTCTGTCCCTAATTACTTGTCCACTTTTGAATTGACACACCTATTAAGAAAACAATGATTGACATAGTGAGTTTACCATTTTACCCCTATTAATTATGAAGTGGATAAATTAAAAACTTAAAATTTTCAAAAAGTTCTACCTTTTTCAAAGTAATTAATTGAGGGTATACTAGGTAAAAAGGAATTTGTCCTTTCTTGATTTGTCAAAATGGACACGTAATTAGGGATAACTAAAAAAGGAAAAGTGGACAAGTAATTAGGGACAGAAGGAGTAATTTTTTGCTTGAAGTTGCTATTTTTAACTTGATCTTATGTAAAGGATTGGCATTTTCGCCCTGTAAAATTCATGATTACTATTTTATTTCCAGATGCTGTCATTGCAGAGAATTATTTAAGCATCATTTTGTGAAGTGATTGTCGTAACTATTTAAATATAGCAATGTCTGTATCTTTCTGCCTCTCAACTCATAATGCATTGCTTGCTTTGACACCTTTTTAGGTGGGATAGAACAAAGTCGGCCTCAGTTTCAAATCTAATCCTGCTAAGATTCAAGGAGGTATGTTTCTTGATTCATATTCACTGCATGTGTAAGTAGACAAAAACATTCAAGATATTGATGTCGTGAAGAAATTCTCTAAACATATATTACGTATCCCACAAAATGACTTGTGAAACTGGATACACAAAGGAGATGCTTGATGTTTAATGAAACTATTGTTATTTTTTCTGTATTATAAACTTTGACAGTCTTCCTTTTGCTGTTCTCTGGTTCAAGGCTGACAAACATGAGTCAAGGTCACTGGAAGATATAAAGGAAGAAGAACCAGAATTTTTTGTTAGGGTGACAACTGTGCTGAAGCGAGCAGAACTGGAGTTTGGCTTTTAAGAGGCACATGTATCCCACCAGCTATAAGAGCAGTCTGATTTGAGATTCATCAGGTATTTATGCTTGGATAGGAACATTTCACTTGGCTCCCTTTGCCAGTAAGTTCTTGTGTCACAATGCCTAAGACGTCAATATAGCACAATTTTGTTTCGCAGATGCATTAGGTATGGTTCAGGAAACCTGAAAATCACCCACTTGCAGAAGTAAAACTCAAAAGCTGTCTGAAGTGGAAATCATCAAGGTTTTGAGCCTCGTTTCTTTCTTGATGATATTTAGAAAACTTTAAGGAGCAAACAACTTGGAAGTAGCTGAACACTTTGACCATATCAAAAGCTTATTTAGGGATTTCTTTTTGTTGTTGCAGAGGGATGGGAGTGATGGAAATGTGGGACAGAGAATTATTTCAACACTTCTATTTTTGGTATATCCGTCTGAAATTTCAAATGTCAATCCTCAAAATGAAGGCCAACTTTAAAGAGTTGCAAGTTCTTGATTTAGGAGACAATCACTTTAACGACACATTCCTCATGTGGTTGGGAACTCTGCCAGAGCTGCAAGGTTTAGATTTGAGATCAAATAAATTGTGTGGATCCATTAAAAACTTCAAGAATTGAAAACATGTTTCCCCAACCTCGAATTGTAGATCTATCTTACAATATCTTTTTGGTAAACTTACCAACGAGTTTGTTTCAGCATTTGAAAGCTATGAGGTCAATTGATTAGGCAATGAAATTACTAGAATATCTTGGAGAAGGAAATCACCAAGTTTGGACAACAGCAACCAAGGGACTTGAGCTTGAACTTGTCATAATTTTGACGGCTTACATCAGTATTGATCTTTCAAGTACCAGATTTGTAGGGCATGTGTCAAATATTATGGGAGATGTCATTGTAATTCGCGCGTTGAATATATCTCATAATGAATGCAATGTGATATACCATCAACACTCGGAAACTCAAATCGAGGTTAAATCTCCGAGTGATGATGGTATATGATCTTGCAATTCACTATGAGATAAGTTCAATGCGTGAATTGCCATGAGATCTCCCATAATGCTTGGAATATGCCCTCAAATTTGTTTCTTAAAAGATCAATACTGGTTTAAACAGTAAAAAATTCTAACAAGTTCAAGCTCCAGTCTCCTGCTTACGATTGTTATCCAATTTTTGGTAATATCCTTCTCCAAGATAAAGATGTTCTAGTGACTTCATTGTTTGATCAATTTGACATGACTTCCAAATATTGAAACAAACTCGTAGGTAAGTTTCCCGAGAAGACATTGTAAGATAGATTTAGGGTTCGAAAGTGGGGAGTCATGTTGTCAATTTTTGAAGTTCTAATGGATCCATGCAAGTGTATTTGATTTCAAGTTTAAAACTTGCAAAGTTCCAACCACATGAGGAATGTGTCATTGAGGTGATTATCTCCTAAATCAAGAACTTGCAATTGCCTTTCATTTTGAGGATTGTTTCCATTCATCCATAAGCTTATTTGATCCAAAAAAAGATGTTTTTGTTATGGTTAGTGTTGTGCTAAGACATTTCTAACTTAATTTTCTTATATAAGATCAATAGAAGTATTTCAGGTTTAAAATACGTTCTTTGTTTTTAACATGTCAATGAATTCTCCCTAGTTGGATTACTGTAGTAATTTGAAAGCAAAATTAAGTTTCTGATTTGTATGAACTAGAATTGAAGTTAGTTCATGTTAAACTCTTCTTCGATGGCATCTATATAGTGAACAGTACCCCTTTCGAAGATGAAAGTCAAGCAAAGTAATGAATCTGACTGGCTATGCTCATAAAGATCTTAGACCCCTATTTCTTGTTGCATTTTTCTCCTTTAAGAATTTATCTGAAAGAAAATTGAGTACTTCTTGGTCGCGAACATCTTTACCCGATTAGCTAATTCATGGTTTTCGAGGAATGAAAGTTTGTGAGATATGTTGTCAAACAATAAAGTACCTATTTGTTATTTAGGACCAATATCTTTGGGACTCTAGCTTGTTTCATAATGTTCATGTGATGGCTTTTAAGGTAGGGTTTTTTGGCAAGAACATGTGATTGTTGTATACAAATTTATGAGTGGAAAGCTGTCATTTTGCTTTCAACTTTTTGGTTGTCTCAATCATTTTTACTAAAAGGTCTCGAGTTTGAGTTTGAGCGAGCCCTGAAACAGAAAAACAATAGATTGCTTTCCTTGTTAATTGGCCCTATACGACCCCAAAACAGGTACCTGGGAGACCCCCACCCCTTAAAAATAGAAAAAAGCAAGAGGACCACATTAAAGCAAATTTCATTTCGAAAAGCTATTCATGAACTTTTCTAGTTCAATTTTCTACTCAAATGTCAAGATTGTTATCTAAAATTTATTTCTCATGAAAATTGGGAATGTTGATGGAACAAATATGAAAAGAGAACAAGATATTTCATATAATCTCAGTGAAGCAATCAATGGTTAGCATTAGCAAGATGTAGTGGATTAGAAGAGTCATAAAAGATATGAATTTTATTTATTTATTTATTTATTTGCATTAATAAGTTTATGAGTTGTCCACTACAGAATTTTATAGATATTTTCCACCCACCATATTTTAATATCTGTATGATTCATTGAAACTGATTTAATTGAATATACTCAAAACCCCATCTCCCACGAGGACCCTCTTGAAGTAGAAGGATAAGCATTGCATAAAATGCATTTATTAATATGAGAATGGGTTGATAGAAAGTAATTATAAATAAAAGATTTTGCTATACTTATTTATTAGCAATTATATTATATTTACCGAGACTTAAGTAATATATATTTACAACAAATACAAACACTGTGTTTAAATGTCTCTAGGGGTTTTAAACCTTAACTCAATTGACGTTATATATTTTTGCGGCAATAAATATTGCAGCTAAAAGAAAAATCTATTGTCACTAAAAGGTCTTTTTTATTATAGCGATTGTGACTCGACTAAATCTAAATTCACATATTATAGAGTTTATTACTGGTAGTAATCCAACATGATTTTTTCCATTTTCAAATTCGAATCCAAAATCTCAGATTAAAAATAGAGGAATCTCAATCCTCCCGTCAAAATCTATATTGATCTTAGGTTCTCTCATTCAACTTCTAACTCCTCTTTGTAATGTAGCACAATAAATACAAAAGCATTGTGTATTTCTATTTTATTAATTTTGGGAACCAAACATCAAATATGACAAGAATCCTTTAAAGTCTATGACATCCACACTAAATATTTTTCACTAGGTTTTGACAATTTGTTACCCTAGACATTATAGGGTCCCTACAACAGACCTAAATTATTATTATTTTTGAACAAAACATAGAAGAATATTGTTCATTGAACCTAGATAAAAAGATGTTATACTAGGGGTGGAATAAAAAAATATTTTCTTGTCATTATATAATATTGTATGAAATTATTAGACAATACCACAAACATTCTGTGAATTTGTCTAAAACATTTACTATATTATAATATAGCAGTAGCCAGTAGTATATATTCTCAGGATCAAAATTAATTGTTGATAGCACATGAATAACTTCCAAGATTTTATTTTTAAAATAATTCTTGCAGTTGCTTCTTTTTTTTGGCAGTAATTAATGATATGCAAGCCAAAATTAGATGGGATTTATTAGGGAAAAAATATAAATTCCATTGACATCTTATGCTGATTCAATGCATCAATTTTGTCATCATCACATATATCCTCAAAAAAAGATAATTAAATAAGATATCGAAATAAAAGCAATTTCATAAACAATACAATTGAGCAATTAAGAGGAATTTGTATTATTTCAAATCATTATTAGTTTATTACTTATACTTTTAGAATATTACGTATCTTACCACTACTTAAGAGTTTTCTACGATATATTGAGGAAAATACATTTAGATACAAGTATTTTTGCTACCAAATAATACACTAAAATAGGGAGAGAGGTGGGCGAAATGAGGAGGTAGGCAAACGAGATTTGTTATATATCCCAGATACATGCGAATCACACTTTGATAAAAATATATCTAGCGTGTATCTAGTGTGATTCACATGTATCTGCAATACGAGATACATATAGGAGAGTGGCGAGCGAGATAGGAGGAAGGTGAGGGAGGTAAGAGAGATTTGTTAGATATCACAGATACATGTGAATCTACTTGGATATAGTGTATCTAGAACAAATTACACCTAATTTTGACCCCTTGTACCAAAAACTGGTAAGATTCGTAATATTACAAACTAGAATGTATCTAAGTAATTAGCTCCTAAACTAATGAGATTTATATAAGTTTTACTTATAATTTTTCCATTAATCAGATCATTCAAAAGACAAAATTAACTCCTACATTACTTATAAAATTGTCTAAATTCTTACAAGTTAAAACTAGTCAACTTTTGTTAAGATTTGGGATCTAATATTCAAACGCCTAGAAATAATAGCATTATTTGATTGATGTCTCCTGTAAAGAAGGCAACAAATTGAATGCATACAAATGAACCTGCCATTGTTTGTTGCATGCATTCATTTTCAAATTTATTGATTGCAACTGTTGATCATCACAACACATAAAATAAAATATATAGAAAAAAAAACATGAGACATTTTGTACTATATCTATAATGCAAATAAAAAATAAAAAATTGGGGACGTAGGTAAAAGGGAAATAAGAAGTGTATTACAACGTGAAGAATTAAACTCTCATCAATATGATAAGAGTTCAGATAGTCAATCGTCTGAGTTATGAATTCTTTATAAGTTATGGTCATTTTTTTCCGTATTACCAACTAATATTATATACTCAACTTGCTATCTTGATTTATTTGAATTTGTACATTGTAGAGTTTATATTAAAAAGAAGAAATAGTTCTTATAAAGAAAAAAGTGTAGAGATTTCATTTATCTATCTTATTAAATTCTTTGGTGGTCATGATCATGTATTGTTTTCTAAAAACTAACATATTACCTCATGCCTATATTATTTGTCTTCAATTTTTTTGCACATTCCTTGAATTTTTTTTATTGAGTTTAGTTATTAGAGTATTTGTTGCACAATTCTTTATCCCTCCCTTAAATAGCATTCAATTAATTGAATCTTGAATTAATAGAGAAATTTTAGTAGATCAGTTGATACTTGGTTGATTATATAAATTTTTATTTTGTTGATGAATATTCGATTGTCCATCTTATAATTCTCTTCCCCCCTCCCCTCCTCCCCCACGCACACCCACTTACTCACTCACTCACTCTTTCCTTTACCCTACTCCCAATTTATTAAATCAATAATGTTTAAAAGAATCGGTATACACTATCATCCGTATATAAGAATATACAATTTTTTTTAAAGAATATTTAAAAACTTGATATACTATATATTTTGTTCATAACTGTGAATTTTATATACTATATTACACATCAAATATATAATATTATACAAAATTATAAGAGGTATTTATATATTTTATATAATATTATGCACTATTATATAAAAAAAATGATTTCGTTTTTTTCTCTTGAATTCAAGCACCAAATTCATTCAAAAACACCTCAAAAATTAATACCAGAACACCCAAAAATTCATATTTAGACTCCTCAATATGTAATCGACCGTTTGCGACAATACTCACTAAAAAAAAACTTATTTGCAGAAATTTAATTTTTAAACTTTGAAACTTTTAACTTCAACCATGGATGATCACCAATTTTTATAATACTTATAATTATATCATAGTTTTTCAATATAGGTTAGGTTAGTTAGGTAGATCTTTCTATTAATTAGCTTGTACTGCAATATGGGTACCATTAATTTATAGGAAAATTTCCGTACAGAAAAAAAATAATCTGAAGTAAAATAGCTTGAAAAAATCTGCATAGTTTTGCTTTAAAAAATAAATGAAAAATCAACAGATCTAAGCCCTACAAATTAGAGTTGTCATGAAATTGGATCAATTCAAATAAGCATTGTATACCTAATTAGCTAAATTATCTAAAGTAACTATTCCGAATTTGCTTAGCGTAAGGCACCGGTCACTATCAAGAATTTTTTCAAATCAGCGCTCAAATTCGAGTCCTCTAATTAAAAAAGAAACAACTTCATCTATTACGCCGTAAAAATTTCCACGAGTTTCCCTACATTGAATTCAAAGACATTAAAAAAGAATCAATTGAGAGTTTTAAAATTAATTGTTCACATTATTATTAGTGGAAGAAAACTCGTGATAACTTGTACTATGTGATGACATATAGATGGTGAACAATTATTTAACCTTTGCAAACACGTCAACTGATTTTTGCCACTTTCATTTTATTATTATTATTATTATTATTATTATTATTATTATTATTATTATTATTATTATTTTTGTCTCAATTTATATACTTGACAGAGTACTAAATTGAAGAACAAATAAAAATAAAAATTGGGTCTCTAACAAACATATAAATGTTATGTGACTACAAATTATCACATTAAAATTAAAATAATAAGGAGTTTAAAGTTTAATTATTTTAAAATATAATAAAATGTATTGCATAATTTTTTTAAATAAAATTTAGCCGATTAAAAAGAAAAGAACATCACTAGAATTTTAGACCATTTGAGAAATTTTGATCCTTTATATTTCATACCTAGACATAAGATATTCAGAATTTTTCCTATAAATTAAATTATCATATTAAATTTGTCACGATCAAAATTTTAAGGGACGCAAACACTTAGGAAGCATCTATATAACTACGCTAAATGGACTTGCTATCCGAATCCATAAGCTGATATTTAATGCACGCACATGTCCTACTTGCCATAATAAAAAAAACGATGTTGCATAAGCATATTAAAAACTCGAGGTCCCTCTTCCACCACCACCATTACCATCACCACCACACACATGCTGAGTAATAAATTGAGAAAAGTGAAAAAAGAAAAATTGTAGCTACTAATGGATAAACAAAAAAAAAAAAAAAAAAAGATCAAATATAGCTGCAAGAAGTGAAGTTCGATAATGATGATTGATGTCAATTAAATTCACTCAAGTACCTATCAACATAATTGAAATTCGTTTACTTTTAATTAGAGATATCAAATTTGAATTCTTAAAGTAATAAGAATACAATTTAATTATGTGGAAACAAATCAATACAATAGGTTAAGGATGAGCTTACTCTAATTAATGTAAAGTTGAGACGTAGTCGATTAATTAATTGATACTTGATAATACATCATTATCACTCAGGTAATCACGCTCTCCAACATTACATATGTAAAGGAGTCGATATAAGTGTCTAAACACTTAGTAATTTTTAGCGTGAATTCAGATTTAGATATTTTCTTAAAATATATTTTTTAAATACAAAGAAACCCAACAAAAAATTACATAAATATATATATGTTAACACAGTTAGTTCTTCAAAATATTAAAACTTAAAACTTGAATTAGCAAAATAATTTTTTTTATTTTTGGCTAACAAAATTAACCCTTAATCTTATTTAGTGATGAATTAATAATAAATTATCAAAATAAATTATGTTAGCTACAAACTAATTAGCAAACTGATGAAGTTCATAACTAATCCAAATACTTTATTCATGAAAAATAAAATTTGAAAAAACACAATAAAATATAATTGATTTGGTAAACAATAAATCTCCACATAAAATGAGATAGAGAGATTATTATTATTGAAGAAGAGTTATATAAACTTCATCTTTGTTGAAGAAAAAAATTATTATGACAATAACAATATACCAGAGGTCTCGAGTTAGAACCGTGAGTGGAGAAAATTTTGTTGGGAGCACCACCTCCAAATGAGTACTACAGTGCGTGATTCAGATTTAGTTGGAGCTCCAATGTGGATTCCAGACACCGAGCGGAAAAAAAAATTCATTCTAAAGGTTTTTGTGTCCACTAATTATTTAAATTTAAAATTCCACACATTATGTTAGATTTGCTACTTAAAAAAAGTCTAGAACAAGGAATGGCAAGTGATGATATTGTCTGTGAATGACCAAACTACTAAGAATGGACCATGTGTAACAACTTTTTAATTTTCTATTATGTACTAATACTATATTATTATTATTATTATTATTATTATTATTATTATTATTATTATAGACTATAGAATTTAGTGCCAAATTATATGCACCAACATATTTCGAAAACTTGAATTCAAAATGTATGATTGCAGCACAAGGTCCCACCATTTGAATCAGGTCTCCTCAATTGGATAAATTATTTTTGTTAAGATAAGACTTATTTTAAGATGGAAAAGTAATTAAAACACTAAGGATGTGTTTGGTAGAGGGGAAAATATTTTCTAATTTATCATGTTTTGTCGGTTAATTTTTTTTGAAAAATAACTTCTCTTGTGAGCTTTAGAGGTGGAAGTAAGATTTAATTTTTTTGATTTTCTAAATTTTAAAATGGCAGTATCAGATGTTAAAAATTGAATTCTAATTTTTTTTACATATGTACTTAATGCTTTATTTAAAAAATAAATATAAAATCTAAATTAGAGATTAATATTTCGATCGAAGTTGTATGTCAAATTCTAGTTCTGAGGATGTTTCATACTAATTGTCTCCTCTCCGCCCTTTTTTCACCTTATGAACTATTAGAGTTTGCCTAAATAGTTTCCTACCTAATTATTTGGATTTTAGAATAATTATATTTCGAAAACGATATATTTCTCGATGGAAAAGACTATAATTTCATATTTAATTTCTTTCTTGGAGGAAAAATTTAGACTTTTATAAATTAAATATTAGTCTTTTTCATAACAATACAATAACATTCACAATACAATAATTTTAAAAGTCTTATTTATGAGAGATTATTTTGTCAATATTTTTTTTTTATATTAATTTTCTCGATATGTAGGTTAATTACTTGACAAAATAATAAATATTACACTTTTTTGGTTATAATTTTCTTTGTTATCTAATTTATCATCGTTATTAAAATTTACAATTATTATCTTCCAAATTGCGTTGTATTTTAATCCCAATTACAACCCCACAAATATTTGTCTATTTACTTACCAAATACTAAAAAGTACATAAAAAATAACTTATTTTTCATTTTTTAAAAATAATAATAAATTCTTTCACACCAAGACATCACACTAAAAAGAAAAGAAGTGAGAACAGAATATGACTGTTGGAGAAGAACTTATAAGAAGACATTTTGCTGTACACCACCATATATTATAATTTTAAGATTGAGTTTCACTTATTATATGCTTTATAATAATAGTTTTTAATTAATCTTTCTTAATAAGAAAGGAAAAAATATAAAAAAAAGTAAAAAGTTAAAGACAGCCAAAAGACGTGTGTTTGAGAGAAATGAATGCTCTTTTTGTTGAATGAATGAAACAATTGATTACTCACATTTTGTTTTTGTTCTTAGAAGTTTCCATTTCTTGATTAGGTGAACCGCAAAGGATAACTTAAGTACATAATCTAATAAAAATGATCAATTAAGGATCTTTCTAGGTTTTTTCAACCAAGTTAAAGTTATATATACGAACAGTGTAAAAATATGATTATTGTATTATAATAAATTATTAAACATCTTTATAAGATTATGTCACGTTCATGATGGAGGGCGAATCAAAAAGTATAATTGATCAAAGAAAATGATTGACACACTTCGAAACCGATAAATTTCTAAAGAAGAAATACACCTAACAAGTTTGTTTCTTAGAATATACTTTCATCGAGCCCCCAAAACAAAAAGTGTGCACTATATATAAACTTGTAATATGCTTATAAAATTCGATTTATTTTCTTTTTGATGTGAGATCTGTTGGACCAAAACTAACAACATATGCCTAGACTTAGATTGTGACAAATTACAAATTATTATAGAATATTTTCTCTATAATTTTTTCTTTATATATTATTTGTGCACAAAATTTACTCTCACTCAGTACTAGGATGAATCAAAAAGTGTTGGCTAAAAATAATAATTAACAGACTTCTAAATTGATAAACTTCTGAAGAAGGAGTGTGTACATAACAAATTTGTTTCTTAGACTATATTTCATTCGAGCCCCAAAAAATACGCACCATATATAAACTTGTGATATGTCTTATAAAATTTAATTTATTTTTATTTCGATGTAAGATCTGTTGGACCATAACTAACAACATATGCCTAAGCTTAGATTGTGACAAATTATAAATAATTATAGAATTTTTCTCTATAATTCTTTATATAATATATATATATATATATATATATTATTTGTGCACAAAACTTACTCTCTTATTACTATCACATCATTTTGTATTTTTTAATTAGTGGAGGGGGGAAAGAAGAAATATTGAAAGGGAGGTGCCGAAAGAAGGCAAAAATAAATAAATAAATAATATGAGAGAAAGAGGACAAGAAGAAAATGGGGTAAAAACAAATGAGAAGAGAAATAATTAAAGGAATTAAAATAAAACAATAACTAGAGGACAAATTGCGTATGCTAATTAAATATCTTAATTAATTTGATTTCGAAAATCTCCTTATCCAAAAACCAACTAATCAACATTCAATTTGTACTCCATTTTGATAAAATTCTTTCATTCTTAATGAAAAGTTTTAAATCGAGTTAAAATCAAATTTAAAGTCATGATTATGATTTTACATAAATATAGTAACTTCCGTCGACAATATACATATATATTAATAGATTTTTAAATGTTAATTTAATTATTATTATAGTATTTACTTAAAAATTACGCAAAAACTCATAAACATCATCCATCTTTAAGAACACTTTCTTCTTAAGTGATTTTTATGCACTAACAAATTTAAATCAAAATCTCAATATAAATATCAAACGCTCAATAAAAAAAAATACATAAAGAAAAACCAAAGGGCAAAGCTAGGAAATTAGTTCTTTCTTTTATTCATCTCAATTTATGTGACATATTTCTATATCTGATAACCGTTTAACTTTATAATGCCTATTTTTTTCTTAATAAGATAATTTATAATCACACAAATAATAAAAACTCGCTTTAGACTGCAATTTTCAAATTTATTTTCTTCTTAAAAACTCTACGTCAAGTCAAACAACATCCGTCGAGTCGTACTATATGGTGAAAACGTAGCTAGTGTCTCACCTACAGCTCACTAAGGAAAAGTAGTTAACTGTTATCATTACAACCAGCTTGCAAACAACTAAAAGCCCTATTAAAGAAACCGCGTTTTCTTTTTCTTTTTTAAATTCTTTTTCCCTTTATTTCCTCTTTGGATTTTATTAATTTTTTTATAAAAAAAAACCTTTAAATCTATATATAAATACACATCCATCTACTCACACTCTCACCTCACTTTTTCCAAAATAAAATAAAATGGATTCTTCATCTTCAAAAAAAATTCTTCTTCTCTTTGTTACATTCTTGAATTTTTTCTACATTTTATTAGCAAAAAATACCCCTTTTTCTATGTCATTTCCTCTTATTTCAACACAATTATCACATAATTCATCATCTAAAGCTCTTTTTCTTTCATCCCTTATGTCAAATTCTCATCAAAATACAAATACAAAAATTATGGCAAGAGTTCCATCTTTGAATTATAAATCAACTTTTAAATATTCTATGGCTCTTATTATTACACTTCCTATAGGTACACCACCACAAAATCAACAAATGGTTTTGGATACTGGTAGTCAACTTTCTTGGATTCAGTGCCATAAAAAAATTCCAAAAATACCCCCGCCAACGACGTCGTTTGATCCTTCTTTGTCCTCATCTTTTTCCGTCCTTCCTTGTAGTCATCCCTTGTGTAAGCCGAGAATTCCCGATTTTACCCTTCCAACGTCGTGTGACCAAAATCGGTTGTGCCACTACTCGTATTTTTATGCTGATGGTACTTTGGCTGAGGGTAATCTTGTCCGTGAAAAAATTACATTTTCGCGTTCCCAAAGTACCCCTCCTTTGATTCTTGGTTGCGCTACCGAGTCCGATGATGCTGAGGGTATTTTGGGAATGAATCTTGGACGGTTCTCTTTTGCCTCCCAAGCCAAGGTACAACAATTCTCGTATTGCGTGCCGATTCGAATAGGTAACCATACGGTTAAACCTACCGGGACATTTTACCTAGGGCAAAACCCGAATTTTCGTACGTTTCAATACGTAAATTTGTTGACTTTTCCTCAAAGTCAACGCATGCCTAATTTGGACCCCCTAGCATACACAGTTGGTATGCTAGGGATAAAAATTGGCGAAAAAAAATTGAATATCTCTACAAGGGTTTTCCGGCCGAATGCCGGTGGTTCCGGCCAGACGATTGTCGATTCGGGCACGGAATACACTTTTTTGGTGGAAGAAGCGTATAATAAGGTGCGAGAAGAAATTGTTAGGTTAGTTGGTCGGAAAATGAAGAGAGGTTACGTGTATGGTGATGCGCTCGACATGTGTTTTGATAGCGTTCATTCAGTGGAAATCGGACGTTTGATAGGTGACATGACATTGCAATTTGAAAATGGGGTTGAGATTTTGATCAATAAGGAAAGGATGTTAGATGAGGTGGAGGGTGGGATCCATTGCGTTGGGATCGGACGGTCAGAATCACTTGGTATTGCAAGTAATATTATTGGCAATTTTCATCAACAAAATCTATGGGTAGAATTTGATTTGAGAAATAGAAGAGTAGGGTTTGGGAAAGGTGAGTGTAGTATGCAAGTGTAATGGGCATTAATTATATACTATGGTATATATTTCATGAGATTATATCGTTATAAGGGTGGAACTCGAGCATCGACGAGATTGAAGGTTTATATATCTTGACCTAATTTCTGAATATCGCTTGCTCATTCGATATATATTGGATGATAATATGGAGCTGACCGGGGCTTTAAGTCTTAATTGCATGTTTGAGGCTACAAAGAGGTTCAGATCAGTGATACTATGATTCGAATTATATGATATTTTAATCAATGGTATTGAGCTAGAGGAGGACTTAGGTCTTTTGCAATGTAAAATAGTAATGTAGTATAATAGATGAGGATGAGAACATATAATGTATGATATGTATATGTACTTGATTAAATTTGCAATTCTTTTATTATATATATTGTTTTTTTATTTCTACATGGAAAGTTTACTTAAATTTCGTTTGATCTTAGTTCACTTTAAAGATATTTTAATTAAGATTTTTGAATAGTCAAATCTTTCTATAAGCAATGTTTGATATATCAACACACATTGCTTCATGTTTGTTATTTCGACACCACTTAAATAAGTTTGTAGAAAAAAATTTAAAAATATTTTTCTTAACGAATAATGCAAAGTAAATAGAAGTATAAAGTCTAATTAAAATTTAAAAATCTTAGAGTATCTTTGGCTAAGTTTATAAGCGAATTAAAGTTTATAAGCTTATAAGCTTATAAAGAAATTTTGATTTATCTTCGTATTTGACAAATTAAAAGTACTTGTAGTTTAAAATCGGTCATAAGTTGATCGTCTTCAATATATAGTTATACAATTTAAAGCACTTTTAGTTTAATTAAATATTTTTAACGATTTTATCCCCAATCTCTTTTGTAATCTCCAAAATAATCTTTCTAAAATATATTACTTTTAATTTTGTCCCTTTTTATACAACAATAAATTTAGTAAAATTTTACAAGCAGGGTCTGAAAAAGATATATTACATAGATTTTATCCCTATTCTATAGAGGTCATATCCTGTTTTCAAAAGACCCTCGATTCAAATATCTCACCTATTAGATTCCTTTTATGTATATTTATTTAATAATAAATATCCATGGCTAGATATTATGTGTCAATGGACAAGAAATTAAATTAAGAGTAAATAGAGACATGTTGTGAACAATGTAAATATCACATATGCATGCACGCTTTCTGGTCCATATAATTATTTAATTTGTGGGACACACTTCAACTAATGGACTGTCTTGCCAACTACTGACTCATTTTTTTAATTTATTTCTCTAGTTGTTAGTAGGGACATTAAATTATTACAATAATAGTTTACTAGATTAGAATGAATAAAGTTAATTATGGATAGTCATGATGTTCACGTGCTAAACACAAGGATTAATGTGAAAATAAATTATCCTATTTTTTCAAGTAGGGCTAGAAACAAGATTTTAAAAAAAGAAGAAGAAATGATAAGGGTACACTTCTTTTGGATCTCGAATCGAGGAAAGTCAACTCCGAGTCCTTCTTTCAATTAAAATTGACGCCAAAATTAATCATGGTCTTGAAGGAAAATGTGACCCCCAAGGCCTCGGCTAATGAGAGTGTATTAAAGAAAAAGACTTACAAACGTCTAGTCTAGCAAATTTTAGAAAGAAGTAGGTTCATGTAATAAACTTATGCTATTTCCATATCGCAATTGTAGAGAAACGATTTTTGGGGTCAATTTAACACAAAATTTAGTTCATAAGGTGAAAATTGTTCAAGTTATATAAAGAGACGTCAACTATTTCATAATTGACCCATGAGGAGATTCTTCAACACCTTCTTACGCGTCCTTGGGATGAGTAATGCTTACCATATAAAGAAATGAATTTTGAGTTTAACTCAATTTCAAAAATCAGCTCAAGGGTGAGGATTGTACGACAAATCTCATATTTGACCGATGTGGGACTTCTTCAATAAGAATGGAGGGGGGAAAGTGAAACGTTTTATAAGACATCATATAAGTTCACATGATATGTGCGTTTTTGTGCTTGATTATATATAATGTCCTAATCAGAGGGCCAAATCCATGAGGTTTATTGCGCCAAAATAAGCAATACATGACATGACCTTGGATCATGACTAAAAAATATTACTCTCATTTTCAATTTGTTTTGTCTTATATTTCTTTTTAGGTCATTTTAAAAAGAACGTCTCTTTCTCTTTTTGATAATTCTTTAATTTTAACTTTCTACGTGACATGTTTAAGATCACAAGATTAAAAATACATTTTTATATGTTGACATATTTTTAATTTAAAATCACAAAATTTAAATTTCTTATTTGTTTACATAAATTTTGTGTCAAATTAAAATACGACAAACAAAATAAAATACATGAAGTAACTATTTAGCCACAATTGAATTGGTGACTAAATATAAGTCTTAAACTTTAATTGTCTTAGATTTAAATTTTAATCTAGGACAAATCTATATTTTTAAAATATTAAGTGAATGAGAAACTACTTTAACAATGAGACTCGAACTCATAATATAAATTTTTAAACAATGAACTTTACTAAATAAATAAATAAACTCTCTTGGACAAAAGTAGCCCAGCCCTTTAATAAGGTGACAACTAATAATTAATCAATGAACCAGAAAATATTACTCCATTTATATGTAAAAAAAATCTCAGGAAATTAAAATATCATAAAACTGAAATTGTGGCTATGAATTAAAGTTACAGTAGGACCAGTATAATATAAATTGGGAAGGTACTAATATGAGTAATTTGATTGTTTTTTATGTGTTTGACACTTTGACTGAATATTAGATTTTAAAATTATGGGCCACAATCTCATGATTAAGGTGTTTTAGCTGGTAATTTATAGTTCAAATTAATCCTTTTTTTTCTTTTATTACCTTTGCACGAGTCTAACTCTGTTAGTGTTACTATAACAAAATAATTTTGCGATTTAGTGACAATAATATAATTATTATTGTATTATAAGTATTTACTAATAATAATATAATATAGATATTGATAATAACATAAGGTACCAATGATACGATTTGATTTCAAAAGTTTAAATCATACTAATTTTTTATTTTTGGTTTATTATATATAATTAAAATTAGATTTACGAATTATTTCAATCGTCTTAGTTTTTTTCTTTGTATTTCGGTTCAATTCGATTACTTTTTAAATGAATTACGCATCCTATTCCATGTAATTAGAAATCACAGTTCAAGCTATACGTTTTCTTTAGTAGGAAATGCAAAACATTGATCGAGCAATAATATTTCTATAATACATATTCATATTAATCGAGTCTGTCACTCCTCATCAAGGAGAGGATATGATCTGTTGAAGAACGGATCATAGAGATGAGACAATCAATATGAAATATGATTTATATAACTTGTTTTTAAAAAAAAATATTTTTCAAAGATTTTGTCAAACCGAATATAAAAAATATTTCCTTCATATTGAACACACTCGAAAACGAGAAATGTAGTTCCCTTATCTTGATGGCATTATAAATTTGTTTTTTTCTAATATATATCCTTTCTAGTGTTTTGGTCGGTACTATTAATTTTGCCAACCTACAAAAGATGAGGCAATCACTAAGATTTAGACTTTTAAAGAAAAATTTCAAACAAATACTCATTTTGGTACGAGATTAGGATAGGTAAGGATATTTTTTGCAAAATTATAAAATTTATATGAAATAGTAATCTCAAATAGTGGGATAAAATAATCTCAAAATTTGTTTTAGGCTCAATTAAATTTAAATTCATGCATTGCAGATCTAGTTTTAACGACGCTTTCAAGAGGATCTTTTTCATTCTCGCTAGAGGCTCGAATCTGAAACCTTTAGATAATTAAGGATCGAGGAATCCTAAATCATTTCACCATCATTCATGTTTTCGAGGTTGATCACTCTCAATTTTATTATAGGAATTGTGTATGAATATTGAACTAGACCACCTCAAATAGCGTGAAGGGGGATCTGATCGAAAAATCGACCTTGGGGTCCTTACTTAGCTTCTGTTGACCACAATCTCGTGATTCTCACTTCTAAGATTTGTCAACTAAACCTTTTTAGTGTTTTGGTCGGTGCTTACACATAATATTAATTTTGCCAACCTAAAAAAGGTGAAACAATCACTAAGATTTTTAGACTTTAAAGAAAAATTTCAAGCTGTAAAAGCTATAACGGTCTTCTAAGTCATAATTTTTTAATTTTTTTTTTGGTACATTGGAAAATTCTAAAGTCCTAAATAAGAACATGACGATGTTACTATTATCCCATCATTATATTTTGATTCTATTCAAAGCTTTTTGACCTCTATCTGATTTTTTTTTGTTAAATATGACTAAAGTGTGTGTTTGGTACCCCAAAAAAAAAAAAAAAAAAAATCAAATATAATATAATATACATTAGCCGTTTGATTTTTATCGATTTTGATTTGATTATTCGATTATTAATTATACACGAAAATAAAATCAAAAGACTTAGGTGGAGGAACATACAAGTTCGGAATACTATTTATTTGGGGCTTTTTTGGTTTCGTAAATAAATAATAATTAAATTTTGAAACATTTATAAGATATTTAAAATTGTTCATAAAAAATATTATATTGTATGTATATAATTATAAAAAAAATATATGTATATAATCTGTCGGTTCGATTTGATTATTTCTTTGGGTTATTTTGAGTAAAATTAAAATCAACCAAATATTATTAACTTTTTAAAAATGTAAACGAAACTAAAATAAAATTGATTCAATTTTTCAATTCGGATAGTATCCAAATGGTGAACACCCCAAAATGTAACTATAATTATATGGATTAACAAGACTTCATAGTTCTATTCTATTTATCAAATAATTCAGAGCAAATTGTCAAGTTTCTTGTTGAGTTGCAATATATGTAACCAAAGTGCTTTACAAACACAAAATAACTCAATATTTAGTAAAAGATATTAGGGTTTTAAATAGATGTATACTTCTATATTAAACTTTAATTTTTCATTGTCAATTAAACGTATCAAGTTTGAGTTTTGAAAATTCAATATACTTCAATAAAGAATGCCAAAATTTCTCGTTATGAAATAAAGAATATTATCATAAAATTTGAATTAATCAAATCAGTAATTTCTCAATCGAAAGAGGAAAAAGAATAAGGGTAAGAAATTTTACTTTTCAAATAATATATCGTGATAACTTCTAATTCTTGTCATTAGTAATCATTTTTAGTGTTTTGGAATTTATTATACCAACCTTAAAAAAAAATGAGGCAATCACTAAGATTTAGACTTTAAGAAAATCCTCAAAGCTGTAAAACATTTACTAAACATTTAAAGAAATTTTACTTTTCAAATAATATAATTATGTGTAGTCATTTAGTTCGCGGAAAAAATTATTTCGAGATTATAATTTTAAAATTATAATTCTCATCTAAAGGAAATATTTATTTCGGAATTAGTTATATCTTCGATCTAACAAAATATAAATTTAATATTTAAACTTAATCCTACCACTCTTTTTTTTTAATTTGTTTAGAAAGTATGACGCACTTCAAATTTGAAAATAATCAACTTTATACTTTTAATTTTAATCTTAATTAAAAAAAAACTTAGCCACATAAATATTCTGTCATCTTTAATGCTAAAGTTTAAAAGTTTTATAACTACGTGAATGCTATATCATGTTTAAGATCACAATTTCAAATATCTTCTATTTAAAAAAAAAAATCATAAAAATTCAAATTATGTCACATAAATTAAAACGAAGAAAATAATATTTAATTCTTTATTAGATGACCTAAGTCATATATACTCTAGTTTACAACTTGTTGACTAGTTGCCAAATCTTAATTCGATCTTTTCCCAACTTAGCCAAACAATATGGTATCTTTGTTGATTTAGGTTAGTCAAATCATCCCTAATTTTTTAGTAATCACTAATTGTTGTTTAACTAAAAATCTGAAAAATGTGGAACGATACATCTTCCTTTTGTTTCAGGTGTTCGATATTCTCATTAAAATCTAACTAAATACAAACATACATATAACAAGACCTACTTTTTGAGACAACTTTCTTAATTGATTAATTAAGAATATAGAAATTTCGAACCATCCTACCACGTGTCTGTCGTGCTAAACCAAATGATGTCAACATTTAAGGACATTAGTTGGCGCCAGACTTGATATGATGTGAACTTTACGAAACCAACTTACGTACGAGATGTCTGAGCTTGTTTCTTAGATATTTTTATTGTTCTAATTTTACGCTACATAATGTAATTTGATAGAGAACCTAAGTAAAAAAATTTACAAGATCTATAAGATCTTTTCTCAAGTATATTAATATTTTGAATTTTTTTTATATGGTGTAGTTTTTTTTTCTTTTTTTTCTCGACTGATGTTCAAAGTTCGTATTGAAGCGATTAAAATTAGACAACATAATTGTCGCTAAATGTTTTTTGTGACAATAAATATTGCTGGTAAAAGAGAAAAATCATTTTGTTTATTATAGTGAGTTCGGACCTACATCTTTACTAAGCATTTTGCTACTTTTGGGGAAATTTCATTGAACCTTGAATCTTGTTCATTGCTGGAAAAAAATATCATAGATCTGGGTCCATGGCTGGGAAAATAAAAAATCATGTAAAATACTTCTTGAACCTTGTCCATCGCATTGTAATAAAAATAACTTTTAGCGGTAATATATTTAATAAAGAGTGCTAAAGTCTTTACAAGTATTAGTTAATTGTCATTAGATCTAATGTCGCTATAGACTTTAAGGATATTTATCAAAAGTGCTAATTGACGCTAAAAATATATATTTAGTGGTGATTAAGCTAGCTACTGTTGATCTATTATTAATTAATTACCGATAAAAATCATTTTTAATATCGTGTGACAGGGAAGATTGTTATCCTAGTGGACCACGTTACGAAAGCACAATGATCTTGTGATTGTTATAACTTATAGATAGCATAATGGTGAAGCAACTTTAGATCAACCAATGAAAGACTTGATAGTTCTAGAAAAATTAGCTCTTTAGTTCACATGTAATCATTTTGGAAGAAATCCAAAAGAGTGATAGCACGATAAAATGAAAAATTAATGGTTAAAAAAAGTTATTTGTTATAAATATATTTGTATTACAGTGAATGTCTATTTATGGAGATTTTATTGAAGAAAAGTTCAAGTCAGTTTTCCCCATAAATAAAGAGGTTCTCCTTTATTGTAAATCAGATCTGTGAATTTCTGAATATACTTCTAGTAGAATAAAAAGTCTATTCTTTCTCCTTACTAACATTATTTGAATTATCAAATTTTTCACGAATTTTACATTTCAATTATTAGTTGTATCTTTTTTTCTTTTTTTTTAAAACTGAACTATTGACCTAATCAGATTCGAGACATGTTTTAATACACAAATGATACAATATTTCAGATTAAAAAAATACGACTGATGCTTGAAGTGTGACACGCATGAAAAAGAAAAAGAGTGGTCAAAATATATGATTATAAAGTTTGTTTAGATGATCTTTTATGGTGGTCTAACTTGAAAGAAATTTTACAATATCAATATAATTTAACCGACGCTAATATATTTATCTTATTTTCATGAACTATGTATTATATCAATTTCGCTATAAATAATTACTTGTTATTGTAGGTCAACTTTTACCGGACTACACAATGCAGTACACAAAAGCTAAAACACATGAGATGTGCACTCATAAGCAATATAAATAAGTCAAAAACAATAAGAATAACATAGTCATTAACAACATTACCAAATCAAAGGCAGTGAATTCAGCCTTTGATGAATGCATTGTTCAAAGAAAATAAAATAGACTACCTTAACTAAAGACAATTGAGGGAAATGAGTAGTAGCTTGCCATAATCAATTTATTGACTCAAGAAACAATAATCCTCCAAGATAGCTATGTTACTCGGACTCTTCAAAAATACTGTGTCAGATCCTCCAAAAGCTATGCATTTTTAGAGAATCAGAGATGAGTAGGGTTCGAGCAAACATAGGAAGATGCTTATGAATGGCTTAAGGTTTCCAAACAATTGTGGTCTCAGCAATCATGGATGTAACAATGTAGGGGTCCATGTTCGAAGCAGGCCTCCTGTCCTCGAAGTATCCCTTCCCTGCCTTCTCTGTATCTCTGCCTACACGAACTGAGCAGCCACGATTGGCAACACCCTGGGGAAACAAATGTAGCAACATAAAATGAGACAGACACTCGAGATCAACATCACTCGTATCCTCTAAGTAGACACAAAATGATTGGCAACATTGATGGGCGGAAAGAGAGGGAATTAAACGATAATTAAGTTGAAATACGATAGTTTACGTACCCATTTGAAGGAGTTGATGTCAGCTGTTTCGTGTTTTCCAGTGAGACGACGTTCATTGCCTTCACCATATGCAGCAATGTGCTCTTTGTGCCTTAATCCAAGCTTCTCAATAGCCTTTTTGATGATTTCATAGCCTCCATCTTCCCTCATAGACTTGGTACTGAAAGAAACATTCCGCATCAATACTTTAACATAGAGAGAGCGCGAGAGCCAAGAGGGGGGCAGGGGAAAGGAAGTTCGATGAAGAACTTATATCCCAACACATAACTACTTATTCATAAAATCAGTTTCAACTCTTAAAATGTTCTTCAACAATTGATCATGCTTATAAGTTATTTTTAATCCGTTTAGCTAGACGGGCTCATATACTATAGTAGAACAAAAATGACATATCTCTACCTGTAGTTTGCGTGAGCACCAGCACCGTTCCAATCACCCTGGATGGAAACGGGAAAAAACATAATGTAAATGCAAGACTCAGAGCAGATCAACCCGACATTAAACATAACAGTAAAAAGATATAAAACAGAAAACTCACAGGGATAGGTTTCGGGTCAAATGAAACAACAACTCCAGCAACCTCAGCAATCCTCTGTTCAACACGAATACAAATAAGAGAGTGAAACAATCGAACTCCACATTCGAGCTAGATTGAAGATTGAAATGGTAAAAAAGTTTAAAACAACCAAGTATAAAACCTCGAGAATGTAACGTGCAGTCCACACCTCGTCACCAGCTGAGATACCTACAGCAGGACCAACTTGGAATTCCCACTGCATAAAATTACAGAATGTTTAATGAGTTTGAACTATGTATACATATACAAAAAAAATAATTTAAGATCATACTCTTGAACGCTCTGACTCTATATCCTGAATTCGCTACAGAATGTGGGATGGAAAAGCATTATACCTGTCCAGGCATCACTTCCCCATTGACACCGCTGATGTTAATTCCAGCGTAAAGACATGCCTTATAATGTGAGTCGACTATATCGCGTCCAAAAGCATTGGCAGCTCCAGTTCCACAGTAGTAAGGTCCCTAAGGGAAAAGTAGCAGAATTGTAAAATGCTGTACTTCCAAGATTAAAATACAAAATCCATTCGTTGTGTAATTTTAATACGAATGAAGAGAAAATTTTAGTTCAACAATGTTATGGGAAAGTTATGCAAAGTAAAGGGAACAATGCCACTTCTTGAGGGAAGAAAAGGGCGGAGGTATTAGCACTTGACATCATCGTTCTAAAATCCAGAACACATAAAGTTGAAATCTTGGCTCCGCGTCAAAGGGAAGGCCAATGCTAGAAAACAAACACGTTCGAGCTTTTTGAGTTTGCAAAGGAAGTGTTTCGAAAAGAGATTTCCAAAATCAAATCTCGAAAATCATCAAATTTCCTCTAAACTCAGTAATTTTATGATCTGTAAAGATAATTTGATGATTAAGATACTACATGTCGAAAAAAAGAACTCAAACTCAGTTTTTCAAATAGATAACTCAAAATCTCCAAAACTCCATAAAAAGTTTAAGGTATTAGTACCTGAGGTCCAGGGAACCCTCCAATAGGCCATCCAAGAGGCCAGTTAACCTCTTTCTGCAGCAACGTGTACTCTTGCTCTATACCATACCTAATTGGAAAAACTAATCCAATAATCAAAATATTTCATGAACGACAACAACAACAACAATATACCCAGTGTAATTCCACAAGTGGGGTCTAGGAAGGGTAAGATGAACGCAAACCTTACCCCTACCTTTATGAGGTAGACAGGATGTTCCCGAGAAAACCTTTTTTTCATTAAAAATCTAAATCAAGTTTTTCAATACCATGGTTCTTCAGCAGCAACAACAGGGTCGCTGAAAATCTTGGCAGCATTGTGCCTCTTGTTTGTTGGAATGGGATCACCAGCTGGAGTGTAAGCATCACACATGACCTTAAGAAAACAAAAAACGATTAAAAACTCGCACATTAACCAAATAAGCTATGTTGCTCGTACTCGTAAAAAATGTTAGACGTGTGCATGTTACATCATTCTTGGAGGATCGCGCCAACATTTTTGGAGAGTCAGATA
Organism: Solanum etuberosum; assembly: GCA_029582245.1. NCBI lineage: Eukaryota > Viridiplantae > Streptophyta > Magnoliopsida > Solanales > Solanaceae > Solanum > Solanum etuberosum. Next base: position 79,599 of record JAJONR010002453.1, on the reverse strand, counting down.
ATAGGTAACAATAACAAACCAACTCACCAAAATATTGTCGCCCCTTCTGAATGGATCCTTGAAAATAGCTTGAGGACTATATGAAATTTCATTTTAATATCGTCAGATGATTCTATTAAAGTAATGAAACTTCACAACGTAATTTTGCACATTAAAGAAAAACTTACTGTAGGATCACTTCACTGTCTTCTCCAGAAGCTTGCCCGGTGCTAGACCCGTCATAGTTCCATTTTGGAAGCTCTGAAGGATCCTTAACAGGACCTGAAAGAGTCTGTAAATTATAAAAACAAAAAAAAATTACTAATGTTAGCAATCTTCAATCACTCAAAAACGAAGATATTTTAAACATTTTGAATTATCAACTTATAGTACTTTTTACGTTGTTTACAAATATATAGATTCAATGCGCAAATCCAGTCAAACTTTAAGCTATTTGACTCTCGAAAAATGAAAAGTGCGGAGTATTAATAATCGAAACATGTAATACCCTGGCTTTGCTCCTGAGATCCGTGCCTGATCCGCCAATCCTAGTAAAAAAAAAAACACGAAAAGACATACCAAGTAAAGAGATTAAAATCATAATATAGATAAAGTCAAAAGAGAAAAATTGCACTACTGATAAATTTTTCCGATTACAGGTTCGAGCCGTAAAATCCGTCACTAATATTTGCTTTAGCTGCCTACATTACTCATAAAATACTTCATGTACAGGGCTGGCCTCTTTAAGGGTAAACATCAAGTGCATTTTCTTTACCGGTAATTTAAAATGCTAGATCCACCTTTTCTGAGAATTCAACATCTACTATTAAACATAACAAATAATTTTTAACCTAGTATCTTATATAATATAATTTTCCGACGAAATTGGTTTGGATGATTGTAGCTCGTCCCCCGAGAAGAAAGAGACTCTTTTACAATGTCAAAAAAATTAAAAACACGACGAAAATACATAAAAATAGATCTAATCAATTGACTGATCGATCACAATAAAGCACTTCCAACATAACAAAAATATACATAAAAAACAGATCATAAATCACTGCGAAATTCTGATCAAACAGATTAAACCTATGTCAATTGGACATTCTTAAAAATGTTGTTGTGCCTGTATTGAATTCTCCAGAAATATATTACTTTTGGGAGGACGGCGGCACATGCACTCGTCTGACATTTTTAAAGAATCTGAGCAAAGTAGGATTAAACTATCAAATAAAACACAAAAACCACCTAAAAATCAGAAAAAACATCATTTCAAGAATCATAAAAACCAAAAGTAAATCTAAAGGGAATAAAAACTAACCATATGTATTCGGCAATAATTTTCTTAGTGCATTCAGATAAATTGAGATTGATGAGATCTGAAATCACAGACATAATGAAAAAAATTCAATTTTGTGTGTGTAAAATTAACTATTGATTTAGGAGTGGCTTATTGCCTTTAAAAATAACGCATTCGCCTTAGAACCCAATTTAAAGGGGCCCAAATTTGTAGTAATAATAAAATTATTTTAAGAGTTTTTTAAAAACAAAATAATCACACTATATCTTTAATTTATTTGTTTTTTTTTTTAGTTCATTATGAATTTTTATTTTCTTTAGTTCATTTGAAACATTAAAAAATGTTTTTTTCTTTTTTATCAATTTTTAAATTTAATTTCCACCTGCAATGTTTAAGACCACAAGATTAATATATATATATATATATATATATATATATATATATATATATATCTTTTCAATATAAGATCATAGAAAAAAATAAACTTTTTTCTTAAAAATTAAAAGTAAAGAAATAACTTTACATCTCAGAAATTATAAAATAAAAAAATAATTAAAAATTAGGCTTCCGATTTATTTTTAGTTATAAACCACTAATTAACATGATATGTGGATACGTAGAGAAGAAAGGGGTGTCCTTTTTTTTGTTTGAATAGGTAGTTTCAAGATTGTGTAATTATTCGGCAATAATTACGGAATTTTCTTAAAATTTAATTTAGTTAATTAAAAAGGAATACGATATCACAAATTAACAAATTAAATTTGTATTTATTATTACTACTTTTTTTCTTTCCTTAAAAAGGAATTTTCATAAATAGGGCTATTTATGTTCAGCGGTATTTTGATTTCAAAATATAGTAAAATATATATCCACGTGTATCAACTATTGTACTATATTTCTATAGTAAAATACACTATATAATAAATGTATTGGTGAGTATTATATATTTATGCCTAATTGTTTCCCACGAATAATAAGCATATAAGTTGTTATTTGAGTCATTCTCAATCTTATTCATTTCTATAGATTAAAAATTATTATGTATCATTCAATTATTCAAAAATTATGAGGGTCAACAATGTTAACTAAAGATTTTAATACATAATTTGTGTACGATCTGTTAGGCGAACCTCGAGCGTTGGGCGTGCTTAGGGCGTACAGTCGTGCGCTTAGGGCGTAAGTCTTACAGAACTAAGCCCCACACTTGAGTCTCGAGGCGTTTTGCTAAAGTCCCGCCCTAGGACGAGCCCCCGAGGCGAGTCCCAACAAAGTTTTTTAAAACATTGTTCAAAAATATTATATGCTAATTAATCACCAATATTATATGTGATAATAAAATAACTTTCTCCTTGTTGTAAACCTCTTTTATTTTTTTCTTATATATTTTTGTATTAGTGGAAATGCATAATTTATTTCTATTTTCTAAACTTAGGAAGTTGAAGGGGACGTGCCTTTTTGTAGTGTGTAGGGCAACAATAGGGTCATATAATAATTATTCAAAATTAAAATTTTATGCGACAAATTATTTGATGCAATCGTAATGATGATATCACAATATTAATTAGGGTTAAGGATCAAATTTATTTTTACACAATGTGAAATGGGAGAGATTTGTCCCGCATTAATAGTTGACGTTAAATATATATTCATTATTATTAGTTAAAGTTAAACTTTATCTTTAAATTAACTATGCGAAAATGGTATATTTGTCCTTATTTTTAAACGATTTTAAACATAAGATAAATTTGAATCTTTCGCTAGTAATATTCAGGGGATAATCTTACCCTTTTGCGTTGAGTAGTTTAATGATAAATTTGACCCTTATAATTTTGAGTTTTGAAATTATTATTTTTGTTCCTCTTTTCTCTCTTTTCGTCACTACCTCTACCACCAATCACTCTTTAATTTCTTCCTCCTCGTCTCTCCCCACCACCACCATCTTCTCTTCTTTCTCTTCCTCATTCCCCATCACCACACCCACCACCTACACAATCGAGTTTTTTAATTACAGTATTGAATCGAGCTTGAGCTTGAATTGGTTCTTTAATATTTAGTTATGTGTAGTGCTATGCTATTAGAAAATTAAATTTATGACAAATTGATTTTAGAATATAGGCATTATTGATTTAAATTGGTCCTTGCATTTAGCTTGACTGAATTATATATGATATTAGTCTGAAGTAGAACTCAATTCAAATGACATTAACTTAATATTGAACCCTACATAGAACTTTCAAGTAAAAAATAAAAATAAAGCAACAACAAGTTTAAAAAAATTGTACAATATTAATTTATTTGAACTTTTAAATTTAAAATATTACTTACATGTCGTTAACGTTGTACCCAAAAAGTATCTTAAATAATAAAGTATATTTAAAAATTAATTGTATTAAATTTATAAAAGAAGTACAAAATCATATATTTGTACCCAAAAAGTATCTTAAATAATAAAGTATATTAAAAAATTAATTAAAGAAGTACAAAATCATATATAATTATAATAAATAACATGACTTAAAGATCAATAGATGAATTTTAATTTTAAAGTAATCATTATATGATCAAAATGAGCTAACCAAGCTTAATCGAGCTGTCTCAATGAGCTTAAGTTTTAGCCGACTATAAATCGGCTCGATCCACTATATGCTCAATAAATATTCTAAATGACTTAAACATGCAATATAGAATACTATTTTAATGCATAACCACATAAATCATTCCTTCTGAAGACTATTTCCAATGTGGTTTTTTACCCATAGACTAATTTTGAGAAATAATTATAGTATAGATCATGAACACTTTTCATGAAAATTCTATCTATATCACCAACAATTAGTGAGTAAGAATATTTATATTATCCATATTTATGTTACTATACTTAGGCTTTAGATGGTTAATAGCTAGTTGTTCAGGTAGATCTAGAGAATTGATTACGAATTTATGTAAATTTTAGTTTTTGTTCGAACTCTACATATTATAATATTAATTTGAAATTTTCATAAAAATACATAACTTTTAAATTCTGAATCACCCTAATTTCGGATATGTTAGTTGGCTTGTTTTTTCAGTTTGTTAGAATCCAGATGTTCAATTAGTGGAGTTTGTTACAATTATTTTCTCATTATTTAACTTTCTTTGTTCTTTGCAGTTTTATTAATAATTTTATTTCTTTTTCAAGGGAGTTTTGTTTGTTGTGGACTAGGTTAAGGATAAGTGGCTGTTTCTGAAAATCAGAAAATATTGAAATAATGGTTACCTTTTAAAGATATGTAATCACATTTTTTTGGCAATGATAATTATTCGATATTTTATGACCAAAAACGAAGTAGTCTAGGACTCTAGGTAGATGTGCATAATAAGGTAGATAATGTGTTAGTTTTGAGTTATTTTAATTTACGTGACACAGTTTGATTAGACATAAACTTTTAAAATGAAAAAAGACTTTTGAAATTTATAATCTAAAGTAAAGTATAATATTTATGTGACTATAATTATAAATTATCGAGCATATCCAAGAGAACAAAAATAATGACACAAGTGATTGTCTGGGGGACGATTTTTCTCATAACTGCACAGGAATATGAGCAAAACACATGCATTCAAATGCTCACAAGTGCTTGTTATAGTACTTGTTCAGTAAGAAATTTGTAAGGTGCTGCTGAGGTTAAAATAAGAAGTTTAAAAATAAAACTATTTCCAAATATAGAAATATCTTCTTTTTTTGGTGACAAACTAAAAATGATAGTGTGACACATAAAAATTGAACACTGCAAAACATGAGGATTGGTTAAAATTCACTACCAATAAGAAAATTTGCTTTGCCATCAGCGTATATATTGAATTTGTTGATTAAAAATATATGATTTATGTCGTAGCTCACTTCTAGAAATAAAGGTTTTTCATCACAAATCAGTAAAGAATATGTGTTATAGAACATAATTTTTCCATCAAACCAGCTCATTAAGAAAAATGCATGATGAAATATATTTTCACTGAAATTGTGGAAAACTTCCTAATTTTTTCCTATGAAAATATTTTTTTTCTCTTCTCACCGATTCAATTCAGATATATGTGAGATATCTACACATGAATGATGAGCAAACTTGGTTAAAATGATTAATAATTCAAGTGTAATGTGTTTCCTCACATGAAACACCCAATTATGGAAATTTTTCTACCTATAAATAAGTTTCTCATTTTATGATAATTTCACAACACAGAATATTGAAATTTGCAACTATGAATACCTACAAGAGAGATAATGTTTTGTGTCACATTTTACTCTATTCTTGTTTCTTCCTTTGTGCAGGTTAATTTATCTAATCTTTAATTTAATTCCCTTCTATCTTATATATATAAAAAAATATAAATTACCCTCTCCTTCTTATTTTTTCCATTTATATTTATGATAATATTATATCTTTGCAGGATTTTCAGTGTATGCCATAGACTATGACTACCATTTCACTACAAAGGCATGTTTTATATTTACATTTATAATTTCCCTATCGAAAAAAAGTATAAAAAACAACGCGAATTATTGATATTTAAGAAAAAATGGTTTGAATTAATCGATTTTTCATGTTATATATATTTTGTAGTGTTTGGAAGAGCCTTTAAATCCACAATATAGTGGAGGAATTGCTAAAAATCCAGAAATAAATGATGGATTAAATGGATGGACATCATTTGGAAGTTCAAAAATTGAGATAAGAACATCAAAACAAGGCAATACCTTTATTGTTGCTTCACATAGAACACAACCAAATCATAGTTTTTCTCAAACAATTCATGTTGAGAAGGATACAATGTATACTATTTCAGGTACATTATTGTTTCCCTTGTTAAGAAAATCGGTCAATTGACACCCCTTCGTTGGAAATTTGTTACACATAATTAACTTTTGTACGTATACATACTACATGTTGAATTCACTAGAATTTTTTTCATATTTTTTTTAATTTCATATTTTAACTCATATATGTTACTAAAAATTCTGGTTTTGTCACGGTTATTTTTGCAGCATGGTTACAAGTGAGCCATGGAAATGCTGATGTTGTAGCAATGATTAGAACACCAAATGGTGATCATATTCCCACAGGTTGGAGTTATGATCCGTTATATTCTCTTCTTTTTTTTACATATATTAGTCTATTTTTTATCGACCCAAGCAAAAGTTGGACGAATTGAATTATGTTTTGTTTTTAATTCGTTCAAATTTGACTCAATCTGCTCATTTGACGACTCTAGGTTGGGCTATTGCAAAATCTGGATGTTGGTCTATGTTGAAGGGTGGTTTTAATGGGAACTTTTCTGGCCCTGCTGAGCTATATTTTGAGGTTCAATTTATTACAATTTTATTATTATTCCATCTACTTTATATTAATGTTAAATGTTTTACATTTTTGCCTTTTTTTTTTTGTTTGTTCATATTGACATTTATAGTTTTAATTTCAGAGCAAGGACATTAGTTCAGTTGAATTATGGGCAGATAGCATCTCTATTCAACCATTTACCTTGTTGGAATGGAAAGCTCATCAGGATCAAAGCATTGAGAAGGTCAATAAAATAACTTTCTTGGAATTTTATGTATTGAAAAGATAAACATATATATATTCCACTAAAATTTGAAATCAAGGAAAGCCTTCGAGCGACGGTATAAAAGTTTAAGATCACATGTTCAAATCGTAAAATCAACCACTAATATTACATCCCCTTGGGTTCACTATACAACTACCAGAAAATCACTCTTCACATGTTCAAATCGTAGAATCAACCACTAATATTACATCCCCTTGGGGGTACACTATCCAACTATCAGAAAAAATGTTCTTTAAGTCACAAGTTCAAATCAACCACTAATATTACACCACTTTGGGGGTTCATTATACAACTACTAGAAAATCGCTCTTTAGGTCACATGTTCAAATCGTTGAATCAACACTAAGGGGTACTAGATACAACTATTAGAAAATCGCTAATTTCTGATAGAATCCATTGGGAATCCCTTAATTAGAACGAGTGAAATTTTGATGGGAGTTTAGTGTATCTCACTATCGTTTTTATTAGAATTTGAAATCTTGTTATAATAAAAGTTACATTTTTTTTAATTGAGATACAAAATGTGACATGCAGACTAGAAAGAGCAAGGTGAAGTTCCAAGTTGTTGATCATCAAGGGCAACCAATATCCAATGCAACAATAATGATCAAACAAACAAGTTCTTCATTTCCAATTGGCAATGCTATGAGCTCTCACATATTAACCAATACAGGTTATCAAGATTGGTACAATCCAAGGTTCAAGCTAACAGTTTTCGAGAACGAAATGAAGTGGTGGGAAACTGAACCACTCCCTAACAAAGACGACTACCATTTAGCTGATGCCATGCTTCAATATGTCCAAAACCGGTCCATATTACTCCGTGGACACAACATAGTTTGGGAAAATAGGGATATGTTACCTCAATGGGCAAAAGATCTACCACGTCCCTTGTTAGCAACCGCGATTGAAAGGAGATTTAACTCATTGGTACCAAGATATCGTGACAAAGTTATACATTGGGATGTTGATAACGAAAACATGCATTTTTCGTATTTGGAGAGTCAAACAGGCGAAAATACGGTGTATTATTACAAGAAGGCTTATGATATGGATAAAGGTGCACTTTTGTTCTTGAATGAATGGGGTACAATTGAAAATCCTAATGATATTGTTGCAAGTCCAGCTAAATACTTAGCCAAAATTGAGGAATTTAGAACTTTGGGTTATAATGGACCTCTTGGAATTGGACTACAAGGACATTTTGATACTCCAACTATACCTTATATTAGAAGTGCACTTGATATACTTGCAACTGCAAATTTGCCTATTTGGATTACTGAGTTAGATATTTCAAGCAGACCCCTTCAGGTAATAATTATTAAAATCTCATGATTTTATTTTTTGAAGCTACCAAATTAGATATACTATATTCATAGTACAAAAAAAATGGATTAAACTGTTGTTGGGCCCGGGGAATATGGGCCTAAGGTTAAGGAGTTTGATTGCAAGATCCACTTGTGTCAAGCAGGTATGAAAGTCGACCTTAGTGATCCGATAGAAGGCAAATATCGAATAAATGTTATCTCTAGGGATTATAAGATGTGTTGATCATAGAATAAATATATATCGTCTGTGTACAGAAGTTGAACTCGTTTTGATTTTTGGAGTGCAGGCAGATTATTTGAGAGACATATTGGGGGAGCTTTATACACATCCAGGAGTACAAGGGATAATGTTTTGGTCACCATGGCAACCACAAGGATGTTTTAAAATGTGTTTAACTGATAATGATTTTAATAATTTGCCTACTGGGGATGTAGTAGATGATTTCATGAGGAGAATAAATCATCAAGGATTAATTAGCACTACTAATCATGATGGTTATGTTGAGACTTCATTAAATCATGGAGATTATGAAGTCATAATTAAACATTCTGCAATTAAACATCAGTCATTTGCTCATAAAATTAATGTAGCAAAAAGCAAGGATAGTATTATTACCCTAATCATGAAATTATCTGCTTAAATTTTAAGTATTTGATGAATAAAATTTTCCCTTCGATTTTCATCTTGACTTGTTTCATAATTTTGCTTATTTTATTTTAGCATGTGTTGTTTCTTGAATTCGATAAATAGAACTTCAGTAATCATTAAAAAGAATCGTAAACTAAAGGTGAATATATAAGCGATTTCTTTAAAGTTTTACGATTTTATCTTTTGATATTATTAGGACTTGTACATATTAAACACTTTCTACGTCAATAACATCTAAAATATGTCTATTAAATCCCTCATAACTATGATATGGCAAATATGACAAATTCAAACAAAAAAAAAAAAAAAAAAAACACTTGTAATAAAAAAAAGTAGTAGTTTTATATTATTGCTATGAAAAGAAACTTTACTTGGTTAAGCAAAGTTACTCTCTTTTTACAAAATTTAAATAACATATGAAAAGGTTAAGAAAAAAGTGAAAAAGCATAGAATAGGCTGGCCCCCTATAAACTTTTATAAACAAATCTTTTTGCATGGGATTTATAAATATATATATAAAAACTATAAACAAAACTTAAGAAGCAAGAACACAACCTTTGTACTTGTACTTAAATACTCTCATTCTCCACACAAATACATCTCTCTCAATTTCAACATGGCCAAAAGACTCTATTTTCTTTTCACTCTCATAGCCATTATTTCCCTTTCTTTCTTCTCTCATTTCACCTTTTCGGATTCCTCGATAGACGCTTTCGTCTATGGAGGATGTTCACAAATAAAATACACACCAAACTCACCATACGAATCGAATCTCAACTCCCTCTTAACATCCCTAGTAAACTCAGCAACATATTCATCGTACAACAAATTTAGTATCATGGGCTCAACGAAACAAGACATTTTATATGGGCTTTACCAATGTCGTGGCGATCTATCGATGCCCGATTGCGCCACTTGTGTAGCCAAAGCAGTGAGTACAATTGGCAAACTTTGTTCACAAAATTGTGGTGGTGCATTACAATTACAAGGGTGTTTTGTTAAGTATGACAACACTTCATTTCTTGGTGTTGAGGACAAAACTTGTGTGTTGAATAAATGTGGGCCTTCTAATGGGCTTATTGATGGGAATTCTGTGGGCCGGGTTTTGACAAGTTTGAATGGGGCTGGTGGGCTTTTTAGAGTTGGTGGGTCATTAGATGTACATGGTGTGGCCCAATGTGTTGGTGATTTGAGTATGGGCCAATGTCAAGATTGTTTATCGGAGGCGATCGGACGGTTGAAAAATGAGTGTGGCGGTGCGTCGTATGGGAATATGTTTTTGGGAAAATGTTATGCTAGGTTTACTACTAGCGGAGATTTTGAATCTAAATCTAATCATGGTAAGAAAAATAATTAGTGATTTAATTTATATATACTGACAAATTGATAGAGTAAAACCTTTTGACGCTATTAATATAACTTAGGAAAAATTATCTAAATATACAACTTATTTTATTATATTTTTAAAAATTTCCTACTATTTGAAAAAACTACAAAAATCTCTATTCTCGGATACATCACTTTACGCGATGTATCGGGAGGTACGCGATGTAACGGGACGTTGAGTCATGTATTCGAACTCGAGACGCGATGTATCAGGACATTGAAGGATGTATCCGAAACCAGGACGCGATGTATCAGAACGTTTTGGGATGTATCTAGATTCCACCAAATTTAAGGGTTTTTTGTAATTTGGAAAAGAATAGAAATATGATGTTTTTAGCTCTTAACACTATGAGATTTGTGTAAAATTTCTAATAATTTATCTGTTAATTAATTGCAGGTTCTCATCATTTTGAGAATGAGAAGACATTTGCACTTATCATTGGATTATTAGCTGGTGTTGCTCTTCTCATCATTTTCTTAACATTTTTAAAAAGAATATTTGGACGAAATGGTAAGAACTCACATTTTTATCATACTTATAATTTTTTTTAAAAATAATTATATATTTTTTAATATTATTCTCTTTTCAATTTGTAAAAGTGATAACAACAATTTATCAGTTTTCCCTTTTTACTTTTAGATTCTAATAAATTCATATACAATTGTTTGCTGAGTCATCTACTAGAAAACAAGAAATTAAATAGCGATGGATAAAGTTTCATAAATTAAACAAGCGAAAATCTCATGCTAATGCCATTTAGCTATGAATTAGTGATGAATTATAAGTAAATTGAATAAGCTAGGAGCTATTTAGCGACTGACTAGCTATTGACAAATTTTGTAGCTAATTATATATTCTCTAATAGTAACTTATTGGTAATGACTTTAATTGATTCTCTTTTTTTAAACTTTTTGCAGGTAAATAAAGAATATACATACATGATCAACGTCAACAAGCATTCTTTATTTGAAATGAGGACTTTATGAAAGAAAGATGAATTATAGAGATGTGGACCATAAAGAAAAAAAGTTGAAAAGGGAGAAAGTCATGAACTTTAACAAAGTGACATTGTTTAGAAATTTAAAAGAAATTTCAATTGCATATGCTTTTGTGAAGTTTCATTTGGATATGTTTTCATGTGAGACATTTCATTATTATAAAGTATATTTTTTGTTTCATTATTTAAGCAATAACAAACGTAATTGAACTATATATATCCTTTTTATTGTTCATGAATAATTACCCTAATCAGTAGAAGAGACATCATATTTGAAGCTTATAGATTTGAAATTTTCATCCTTTTAAATAATTTATATATATATATTCAATGAATATTATATAAATTTTGAACTAAAATCATAGAATTCAACTGAATTTGTAATTGGGGCTCTAGCTTCGACCCTAGTACTAATCTGTCTAATTGGAAATATTTTAGTTGGGAGACATGTGATTTTGTTTTTCTAAAAAAAGAAGAACAAGAAGAATTAGGCAAAGTTATATTCTCTTTGATGAGTTTATTCGATGTGAATTTAGATTAGCCCAATCAAATAATATTATTTTCTACTTCTACATACATCTGCTATACTCCATCTATTTTAATTTGTATATCAAAATTTTCCTTTTATTTGTTTAAAAAAGAATGATATTTTTAATATTTAATATCCTCTTTAATTATAATATTCACATATTATGTTTAAAATCACTAGATGCTATATGATACAAAATTTTGATTTAAATTATAAGGTTAAAAAAATCTCCTTTATATTTTTAAATTTTACGCTCAGTTAAAACACTTAATTAAAATGAGACGAAGAGAGTAGTAAATATCTAATTTGAATTCGAAGACCAAATGAATGAAAGAAAAGGTTTTTTTTAGTCCACATGTACCACTTTGCTTCCCTTTGTTTTGACTATAATAGAAACATAACTAATATTGCTATCCAAATTATAGTCTACACTCCATAATTTGTCTCCAATGAATATTAGAACTACTCTTAAAAGATGTGAAACTTTTTAAAAAATCGTACAAGATTTGAATCAAAATAAAAACTATATATCACATTATGTTAAGAATATCATTTGGCAATATAATTTATTTTAAAAAAAACTTTTGAAAGCTTAATCAAACATCATTAGAGAAAATCCTTTTAGATTTTGCTAGAAGTGAAAGTTTCCTGAAAAAACTATTTAGAAAAAGTTGCTTTTTTCTTCTTTTCAACTTAATTTTACTCTCACAACTTGTCCCAACCGTGGCGTTTGGCACAACATAGTTGCATGCAAGTTGAAATCAAACAAATAATATAATTATTGACTTATATATCATATCAAAATCAAAATAAAAGAAAAGACAATAATTCTTTTTATCCTTTAAAATTTATTTTAATAAAAACATAAAATCAGACGAAGAGTCGAAATAATTACTATTGCCTTTCAACCATGATATTTATTCTTCTTATTAATAAATAAAAATAGATATTAAATTTATATACACTCCCCAAAATTAAAGAAACTATCATTATTGGTGCAATTATATTATATTACCTTTCTCTGTGTATTTACCAATTACCAATAATACAACAAATCAAAAGAGTTATAAGTGGTGGCTTTAACACAATGGAATGGACAAATAAAATGGAGTACATGTTAGCTTTTTATGGACTAAATTAAAGTGGTATTTTTTCAATTACTTACACCCAAAAGTTTAAGAATCATTAAGTATATTCTCTTTTCTATTGCATATATCCATGCATGAGCTTTAATGCATATATATACTTATATACGATGAAACATTTCAGAGGTGCGTAGAGTCAGAATTTAAAGTTTATAAATTTGAATTTAAACTTTTTAAAGTTATTGAGCTCTAGCTAGATTAATAATCTATATATATTCAATAATTTTCAAGAGAATACAAAAAATTGAATTGAATTTACGAAATTTAACTGAATATATATCTGACACTCGAGCTTCGCGCTTTCTCAATACATGAGCACTGAATCAGATGTCTAGTTGTAATTTCAATCATGGTTATAAAGCCATGTCTTTATGCTATTGTATGCTGACTAATTATTTTTATCAAAATATAAGTCAGTCTTCAAAGTTGTAAAGTTTAAAGGAGAGTGTCTAAGGTCCACTCATTTAATCAAATATAAAAGGAGAGTGACTTATTCAATTTTTTCAGAAAAATATTACCATAAAACTTTGTGGGATCCTATGACATGCATAGTCAATATTGAAAGAGTGGAAAAGGATGTATAAGAAATAATTTAGATTGAACTTAATTTATTTTTAGGATAAATTCAAGTTATCTGAATAATAATCTTTGATAATAATTTAGAGGTGAAGATCCTTACAATAATTTTTATAGTATGATATTCGCTATAGTTAGAAATAATTATATTAATAGCTATATTGATAATTATTTTTAGTCTCAAATTTGTGTAAATACTTCCATTTTTGCTCCGCTTACTCTTATTCATCTCTAGGAATATTTTATTGATGGATTCTATAAGAACGGGCGATCTTATTTGATCAGAATACCTAGAAATAAGCTTTTATATTTTTGGTTATTACAATATTTCTGAATAAGTTCCTCAATAATAAATATAAAGGTTTACTCCTGATCTAATTGATATATTGATAATTATAATACTAGTGATGATATTGATCGCGACTAATTTGGTAGGGGGCTGGAACTACTAACTGAGATAAATAAGCTAATTGTGAATATGGTTATGAAAATAGACTGATTTTATATTATCGTTCAGCTGAAATTAGTAAAAAAGCAATATCTACTTATATAATATGGATCTCAAAACATTTATGAATCGTAATGTGAATGAGTCGAATTTATTTTATTAGTGAATTGTATGAAGAATATGATAGATGTTCTACTAGAATTATTCTTGTTATGTTCACTAGCTCAACAATATGCAAATTTAATCAAATGGTTGCATGGGGTAATTGATAATGATGTCATTGTCACATTATTACTATGTGGAATTCTCAATGGGTTTTCCTGGAACTTGTGTATCAAGACCAAGTCTACCCTTGTACCAAGCAAGCTCTTCTTTATGAGTTTTTCTTTTTTCAGATAATCTTGGTTTCTGGGCCAACATTCAAGCATCTTGATTAATTCCACGGGATATCTGTCACGTCAATTCTGTCCACTAAGGCTAGGACATACGAGAAGAGTGTTTTTTTAACTTGTGTTATTTTCAGTATTGTAATTCTACAAGTTTTTAGCATCATCACTCTCTACTCCTCTCTCTAAAGTTACTTTCTAGTTAACATAAGTTAATATTTTGGACCAGTAAAAAAGAAGAAAATAGTACTATTGAAGCTCATGATTTCCTGAATGTAACGACCTTTTCCCGTCGTTATGGAAAAGCCAATGGGAAAAGAAATTGGGCCAGAAAACTTTTGAATAGTGACTTGGAAATTTCTAGCCTAGGCCAGACTTGGACGAAATCCATGTCAGGTGAGGTCTAGGGAAATCTGGTAATAAACGGAGGGTTTAATTATGAATTTGATCACTCGAGTGGATAGCCAAGACATTAAGGAGCCTGTACGACTTTACAGACTCGAATTCGGACGAGTAAAACTCCTGAAACTGATCTTGGCGTGAAAGGGTAGTTTTTGAACGTCAAGGGTTGAAGGTGTGTTGTAAAATGAGAGTTTGGAACTCAAATTCTAACATTCTGTTTTCGTGCAAGCCGCCAGGGCGGGGCCGCTGTGGCGGGTTGGGTCCTGCTATGATGGGACAGTCGCGACTTAAATCGGGTAAAAACCCAAAAAAGCTATTTTCTGCAAACCTTCGTTCTTGAGAGCTAAGAGACGACCCAGGTCAAGTTCTTGACAGTTTCCCATAACTTCTAGCGCTAAAGGTAAGACTATTACCCCCCTGATCCATTTTTCAATCCGTAGAACTTAGATTCTTGGATAATTATCATTGAAGGAGGGTTTTGACTTGAAGTTAAAGGTGGGAAAAGCCTGATTGAACATTAGGATCTTGGGTTTGGCCATGGATAGATAGATTGATGAGTATCCGGGTAAATTAGGCCTTGTTTATTGATAGTTGCGTTAATTGATTGTTTTTAGACCAAGAACAAGCTGAACGAATCTGGAAAGGGAAGGCTCAAGTGTCTTAGGAGGATTCAAGCTTGGTTTCGGGGTAGATGATGGTTTGATTTTCTGTTTATGTGATATATGCCGGTTAATTCCTTCATTGTATGCATGCATGTATGTGAATAGGGAAATGCGAATCAAATCCAATGAAAATGAGTATGTGTGAACGATTGCATGTCATGAACCTAATACTTGATTGTATGATTATGAGTAATGTTCATTATGGGTGTGATTGTGGTTGTGCTGATTAGATCGGGGTCACGTTCCGATACATATATTGGATCGGGTGTCACGTTTCGATACATATATTGGATCGGGTGTCACGTTCCGACACACTAACAGTTTGGGTATGGGTTCCTTGAGAGGACCATTGTGATTATTACATTCATGTCTATTGTCATTGATATTGGGAACTGTATGATGCTCTTTAAATGATAACTGATCTATGTATTTTGTATATGTGTGTTTACTGTGTTGCGATTGCTTGCCTATGTTTCGCTTACTGGAATAGCCGCGTGATCCTACCAGTACACTATGGTTTGTGTACTGATACTGCACTTGCTCGTTCTTTGTTGAGTACAGGGCATCTTCAGGTGGCTACTGATAGACCTCAGCTAGGAGATCAGTGATCGAGACCAGATTTGAGGGTGAGCCAGTTCTTTCAGGCTGCCGTGGATCCTTCATTTTTGTTTAGTCCATTCTCTTCGGACTCAGACTAGTGTTGGATATTTCTTATGTTGGTTGGAGTTGTACCCCTTTTTCTTAGACTTGTTGGTTAGTAGTTTTGGTAGAATGACTTTCAGGTTCTAGGGGTTGTTTTTCCGCAATAATTGTTAGTTGTTATTTCAAACTTTCGGAGTTTATGGGAACTTCGTAATTTTCTTTAAGTCATTTAAACTTGCTTCCGTATCTTTAAAAGCTTAGTTTTTCGTTAATTTATTTAGTCGGGTTGTAGTAATGGTTCTCCCACCAGAGGGTTAGTGTGGGTGCCAATCACGACGGTCTGGGTCGTGACACTGAATTTCAACAATAACAACATACCCAGTATAGTCCAACAAATGAGGTCTGGAGAGGGTAGCGTGTACACATACCTAATACTTGATTGTATGATTATGAGTAATGTTCATTATGGGTGTGATTGTGATTATGGTTGTGCTGATTGGATCGGGTGTCACGTTCCGACACATATATTGGATTGGGTGTCACGTTCCGACACATATATTGGATCGGGGTGTCACGTTCTGACACATATATTGAATCGGGTGTCACGTTCCGACACACTAACAGTTTGGGTGTGGGTTCCATGAGAGGACCATTGTGATTATTACATTCATGTCTATTGTCATTGATATTGAGAACTGTATGTTGCCCTTGAAATAATAACTGATCTATGTATTTTGTATATGTGTGTTTACTGTGTTGCGATTGCTTGCCTATGTTTCGCTTACTGGAATAGCCGCGTGATCCTACCAGTACACTATGGTTTGTGTACTGATACTGCACTTGCTCGTTCTTTGTTGAGTACAGGGCATCTTCAGGCGGCTACTGATAGACCTCAGGTAGGAGATCAGTGATCGAGACCAGATTCGAGGGTGAGCCAGTTCTTTCAGGCTGCCATGGATCCTTCATTTTTGTTTAGTCCATTTAAACTTACTTCCGTATCTTTAAATGCTTAGTTTTTCGTTAATTTGTTTAGTCGGGTTGTAGTAATGGTTCTCCCACCGGAGGGTTAGTGTGGGTGCCAATCACGACGGTCTGGATCGTGACACTGAATTTCAACAATAACAACATACCCAGTATAGTCCAACAAATGAGGTCTGGAGAGGGTAGCGTGTACACATACCTTTCTTCTACCTTGTCAGGTAGAGAGCCTATTTCCGATACTTCTAAATCCCTCTATTTAAATTTATATCTTATTCTACCAAATTCGACTTCTGTAATCAAACTGGTAAGTCTTCAACATGGAAATTAAGCTGCAGTCATAATCAGTTGATATATGTCATTGTCTCATCTTACCACACTTGAATTATTAGAATTTTCCAAGAACTTGTGTACCAAGACCAAGTCTAACTTTGTGTGTGTTTTTTCTTAGAGACAAAGGTCTATATATTGATTATTTTCGAGTAAACGTTGTAAGGCAATCTTAATCACTAGTATATTGCTTTTTTTCCTATATCTCTTCTCAAACTTGGTTGATCACTTTGCAGAAGAAGATGAAAATCGATAGATTTCTACTATTCAATATTGCATTTTCAATGTTCATAGGACTTGGAACAAGTTGGGGAGGGGATGCTCGTAAAACATTGTGCATTGAGAGGGAAAGGCAAGCTCTTCTCCAATTTAAGCAAGGTCTGATAGATGAGTACAATATCCTCTCATCGTGGGGGAGAGAAGAAGAGAAACAAGAATGTTGTCGTTGGAAAGGTGTGAAGTGTAGCAACAAAACAGGTCATGTCGTGATCGTTGATATTCACAGTATACCACTATCTTCTTATAGTACATATCTAGATGTGGATCAACACTTGAAAGGTAATATTACTCCTTCATTGCTTGAATTGCAGCATTTGAAGAACTTGGACCTTAGTAACAATGATTTTGGTAGAAGTCGAATACCGGATTTCATTGGTTCATTTCCAAGACTAGAATACCTTAATCTTCAAGGTGCTAACTTATCAGGTGAAATTCCTTACTCTCTTAGTAACCTTACACATTTGAAGATTCTCGATTTATCTTTGAATCAAATTACAGGATTTTTTCCAAACTTAACAATGTTTACAGCTTTAAGAGAGTTGTATTTGAGCAAAAACAAATTCAAAGGGAGGTTACCTCAAAGTATTGGACAACTTTCAAAACTCGAGATATTGAGAATCAATTCAAATTCTTTCGAAGGTCCAATCACCGAACCACATCTTTCAAATCTTTCCAACTTAAAAGTGTTAGACTTGTCGTATAACTCACTCTCTCTTCAGTTGAGTCCTGATTGGATTCCTCATTTCGAGTTAGATGTTCTAGCACTCTCGCATTGTGAAATGGGGCATCGTTTCCCTCAATGGCTACGAACTCAGAAGACGTATTCATATCTTGATATCTCTTTTGTTGGTATATCAGATATAGCTCCTAACTGGTTTTGGGATCTTTCTCCTGAAATGAAGTACTTCAACATTTCTAATAACAAAATAAGCGGAGAAGTTCCTGATCTGTCTTCCAAGTTTCTAAGGGAAACTAATTATCCGATGATGGATTTTAGTTCGAATAACTTATCAGGTTTAGTCCCATCATTCTCATCAAACTTGGAAACATTGAACCTTTCGAAAAACAAATTTGTTGGATCAATATCTTTCTTGTGCAAAATAGCCAACCCTTTGTTCCGTTCCATTAACCTCTCGAATAACATGCTTGTAGGAGAACTTCCCACTAATTGTTTCATGAAATTCGAAGAACTAGCCGTTCTTAATTTAGCTAACAACAAACTATACGGTAAAATTCCTAGCTCTATTGGATATTTGATGGATATTCAATCTCTACAATTGCGTAACAACAACTTTACTGGTCATCTTCCAACCTCTTTGAGGAACTGTGCTATTTTGAAAATCTTGGATGTTGGTGGAAATAATTTAATTGGAGAAATTCCGTCATGGATTGGCTCAGAGATAACATTTTTGATTGTCTTAAGTTTGAGAGCCAATAAATTCGATGGAAATATACATTCGAATTTGTGTCATCTGAATCAAGTCCATATTATGGATCTTTCTCATAACATCTTATCAGGAGAAATCCCGCGTTGTCTCAACAAAATCACATCATTGCTTCAGAGTAATAGTTCAACCTCAAGCATTCTTTTTGATTTGGGTGAACAAAACGGAGATGGTTTTTATTCTTTCGCAGAAGAATACATGGGAGATGCATTAGTTCAATGGAAAAATAGTGAATATGTGTACAATAAAACACTCGGGTTGTTGAAGATCATTGATTTTTCGAGTAACAAATTAGTTGGAAGAGTTCCTGAAGAAATCGCGCAATTAGATGGACTACTTTCACTAAACCTTTCTCGAAACAACTTAACAGGACACATCATACAAGGAATTGGGACCATGGAAATGTTAGAGTCTCTTGATCTGTCTCGAAATCAGTTAACAGGACGAATTCCAACAAGTCTTGCTCGATTAAATTTCCTAAGTGTTTTAGACTTATCGAGTAACAATTTGTCAGGGGAAATTCCTTGGAGCACTCAATTGCAAAGTTTTGATCCTTCGTCATATGTAGGAAACAATGAACTTTGTGGTCCACCACTCCAAAAATGCCCTGTTCATGATGATCATACAAGCAGAATCAACAATGTTGATGAAGACGATGATATGTTATTGTCGTTTGGGTTTTATGTATCTGTGGTGAGCGGATTTGTTGTTGGATTTTGGGCAGTAATAGGTACTTTAGTCTTCAAGAAATCATGTAGAGATGCTTACTTTCATCTGTTCATCAACGTCGCGAATTGGATCTTTGTCACAACAATTATGTCTCTACGCAGATTGAAGATGCTCTGGAGCTAGTTAGCAAACAACAAGAAGTTTACAAGTCTACCTTCTAATTACATGTCTGTAGTCACCAATGGTATAATAATGTCACTATTAATGAAAATGTTTTGGGAGCAAATACATCTTAACGTCCTAGACACTTGCAAAGGGATTTTGTGGCAATAATATAATTTTTCGTTATATTATATTTAACGACAATATTGAATATCGATCTTTATAACCGACACTCTAAATACAATGACATTAACTCAATTGTTGCTAAATGTTTTTGTGACAATAAATATTGTCTTTGAAAATTGAAAGGAAAATCTATTGTCACTAAATGTTTGTTTTGTTGTATTGCGTAATTGCAGTAAATCATTTGCTTCACGTATTTTGACCATTGATTTGATATTTGAAAAATCTTAACCAACCTCTAGCTGTTATTTTTTTTTTCATATTTGTTAATTAGTAGAATTTTGTTACCTCATTAGGATTTGTAAGTTAAGACCTAAACTCCTTTATTTAATTTATACTTATTTCTATTGGGAATTTTATTTTTCTAATTAAAAATCACTAAACACTCTATCTAATAATATAAATTCAAAAAAAAAGAAAGAGAAGAAGTAGCCGTTGACACAAATCGCAATGTTATTCACGTTGTTGGACCACCTAGTTAATTTGTCGAACATGACAGCCCATCTGCATGTGTTCTTGTCCTACTGGGTTAGCCCTTTCTAGCAGGGATGGAAATGGGGCGGGGCAAATATGGGTCGGAGTCAAATAATAATTGTCATAAATTAATGCGGAATGGGTGGCGGTTTTATTGGGTTTAAATAAAAAGACGTTAAATTCTTAAAATTAAACTCACTTAGTCGTAAGAATACATTAATATTAGATCAAAATCATTTTTATGTATAGTCAAATTAATTTGATTGAAAATCTAAATGCTTGTAATATTATGTAGCTATAATAAAGAATTCACAGCCTAAAATGTCACTTTTCTTAATAAAAATGCATAAAGGAATACTCCTTTCTAGAGATGATCAATAGAGTGGTGGTGAATATTGTCATTACAAAAACACATTTTAATAATATTAAGATTTTGTATGAAATTTTAATGATTAAGACTTAAGAGGGTGTCTGAATTGACTTATATTAAGTGCTTTTAACTTTTAATCTTCTTATTTTTTTTTATATACTTTTTGTGGTGTTTCGGAAAGATAAAAGATGATGTTAAATACTTACTTTAAGGCTATAAAAGTACAAAATTATGGTAAAAGACAAAAGTTGAATATTTCGAAGATCTAGTCAGATCATTTAAGTACTTAAATCTTAGTAGAAAAAAAAAATACACTTAATGATATAAGATCTAAATCATTCAAATTGAGACCTTTATTAAATACAAATAAACGAGGACTTAATGGATAGTGTACCATTAGTGTGCTACCATAGGTTAGTTAGATCCTTCAAAAAATGCATTGATGAATCTTACATAAATATAATGTTTTGAAAGATTGTAAAAACATAAGTTCGAAGTGATTGCAATTTAGGGTGTGTAGGTATAATTATCATATCATAAATTTGAAGATTCCTTTAATAATCAAACTTAACTACAATAAATAACATATGTATCTAATATAACCTCATTTAAGTAGGTCTAAAGAAGGTGATTTCGATCAACGAATTTGATTAATTCTAAGCCTATACTCTATATATTTTTCTAAACCTCTTAAGAATGGCATCTAATACTTGTATCACTAATTAAAACAGTAAGAATAGATCTGAACAGAATCATAAATATTCTTCTTCTTTTTTTCAAAGTCAAATGCTAAAATTATTCGACAAAATAATTCAAACAGAAACAGTTGTTGACCAGTTCATCACACTATAACAAAAATAACTTTTAGCAGTAACAAATATACACATTAATAAAGAGTATTAAAGTCTTTATTCACATTAATTAATTGTCATTGAAGCTTTAGAGACATTTACGAGAGTGCTAATTATCGCTAAAATGCATATTTAGCATTAATTAAGCTATTGTCATTAATTAATTACCGCTAAAAAGTGATCAGACCTTTAAGACAAGAACCAGAATCCTCTATGCACTACACACTTTATTTTTTCCTACTTTTTCCTATGTCCTCTGTCAAATCCACTTAAAATACTAATCAATCTTTCAATCCAGCTAATTCACCAACTTTCTCTAGAAAAATCCAGAACATAATTTTACATTATTTTTTTCAAAAAAAAACTTTAGATCATTAATTTTTTTGAGTTATCCTTATAATAATTGCACATGTTGTTGTGTATTAATTGAAGTTGGCCCAACACTATTGATTGATGTCAGTTTCTTGTGGGGGTTGAGTGTGTGTTGATCGTTGATAGTTTCCGTTACACACTAAAATAACAATTTTTCAAATTACATTTTCAAACAGAAAAAAATATTATTTTGAATATATGTATTTGACGGAATAAATACATGTATTAGGTATATCAGATATATGCAAGTCAATTGAGTGTAATTTATTAAAGATATATTGTACTGTAGAGTATGATTCACATATATCTGGATACATGAACTTTCTCTCTTGCGCGTTCCTTTCCTTTATTGTATATGTATTACACAATGTATCTGAGTTTCAAAATTTCATGTATCCATGTATTCAATATTAATTTCATGTATTTGTGCATTCAACATCAATTTCATCCAATGTCTTGAATATCAATTTCATCTAGTGTATCCGATATTAATCTTATCCATATATCATGTATCAAATATCTAGCGTATCATCACTACTACCACATATTCGATATTCAGTATCAAATATCTAATATATTCGTGCATAAATATATGTATTTTTTTGTTGAGAAAAATGTTCGAAATATATCCGAACTTTGATCAAAATTACTGTAACAATCTCAAACTTTGGGCATGACCTATTACCCCTGCATTATTTAATATTGTATTTTAAAGATATATAGGTGTCCACATGAACATCATAAATATTGCATCATTACAAATAGTAACTTGTCCAGCTGGACACTTAGATATCTTCAAAATACACTATTAAATAGTGCAGGGTAATAGATCATACCCAAAATTTGAAATTGTTACAACAATTTCGATCAAAGTTCGGATATATTTAAGATTCTTTTCCCTTTTTTATTCTAGTATGAAAGATGCCAAAAGGCCTTAATTAACCATGTGGTAGGAACATGTCTTCCGGGTCATAAAATAATTAAGATTAGTTCATTAAATAATAAAGATTAGGTTAGTGCATATCAGACAAGAGTAAAAAATGAACCGTTATTTTTCTATTGAATATCACAAATGCTCATGTGAAGACGACCAAAACGATTAATTAATTAAATTAATTCTAACCCTACTATATATTTTTCTAAACCTCTTAACAAATAACATCTAATACTCGGTTATTTTTATTGTTTTTTCTAATATTTTACTAATTAAAACAGTAAGACTAGATCTGAACAAAGTGATAATTTTTTTTTAAATATTCATGATATATAATATAGTTTGACTTGACAAAAAATTTAAGAAAAAAAATGAAAGATTTTTGGAACTTATATCTAAAATAAGTGATACATGTTTGTTTGATTATGAATCAATCATTTTATTAAGGAAAAAAATAAATATTTTAAAATTAAATAGGGAAATATGTCAATTCTTTTTAAAACTGACAAAAAAAGAAAAGTGATTCACACTCCCTCCATTTTAAAAAAAAACGACTTGGTTTAACTTGACTCAAAATTTCAGAAAATAAAAATAAATTATTTTCAATCTTGTAATCCTAAATTAAAATTATATAAAAAATGACCTTTAGTTTTATAAATAAACATATCACATGAAAAAGTTAAAATTAAAATATTATCAAAAAAAAAAAGTAATCACTTTTCTAACCGGACTTAAAAAAAAAAGTATGTTATTTTTTTTCTAAATGAAGACGTATAAATTAAGACGAAAAGAGTATTATATTCAACTAACCAAAAACGATAATATTTAAGACGGGAGTTGGGAAGGGGTGCGATTTCAAACCGAAACAATTGGGACCAGCAATACAGTTCGTTCATCACAACAAGTAGACCTTTACACAATAATCAGAAATTTTCTTTTACTTTCAGTTTCATTTTCATGGTCAATCTACTAAAATTCTAATCAATTTTCTGTTGGAGAAGAATCCAATTTTTAGACCACTAATTTTATTGAGGCGCACTTGCGCACCACATTATTGAAGCTCAATTTTAACACTAATAAATGTCAGTTGCTTGCGGAGTTGAGTGTGTATTGGTAGTTGGTTGTATCCGTTGGGCATGGAAGCGCTGCACCTACATCGGAAATAACGACAGTGCCACGTGGCCTTCAGCAACCTGTGAGGAATTCGAGCCAGTTCCCCGTCTCTGCCGTACAATTTTAGCTGTATACGAACCAAATCTCCATAAACCCAAATTCCCACCGCCGGGCGGGTACCGGTTAAACCCGGATTGGGTTATAAAACGGGTTACGTATGAACAAACCTCCGGCCGGGCACCGCCGTATTTGATCTACTGTGATCACGAGCATCAGGAGATTGTGCTTGCTATTCGGGGCTTGAATTTACTGAGTGAAAGTGATTACAAAGTATTGTTGGATAATAGATTGGGGAAACAGATGTTTGATGGTGGGTATGTACATCATGGGTTGTTGAAATCTGCTATTTGGGTTTTGAATAATGAGTCTGAAACTTTGAGTAAGCTTTGGATTGACAATGGAAGGAGCTACAAAATGATATTTGCAGGTAAATTTCAACTTTGCACAAATTTATGATTTCAATTTTTTAAAAGAATCTATAAATTTATATTTTACCATTAAAAAAAGGACCCATGATTTTTTATTTTGCAAAAAAAAAAGGAAAAAAGCTCATCTTCAGTGTGAAAGATTGTAATGTGGAAGGATCTCATCAAGAGGTTTGACTTCAAAGTTCTAATCTTAGGCGTTATATTTTTATTTTTTGAACCTCTTAATTGAAAATCCTAGATCCGCCACTAATCAAAGAATATCTAGTTACTTCTATTGTAGATATATTAGACCAGTGAATCTTTGTAATATTATGTGTATTTGAAAGTTTGTAATAACATGTAACCAACCGAAGGAATATGGAGATGTGTATTTATTAGTTCGGTGCGTTAGGATATCTCGATACCTTATTTGTGAACTATGATTTGCTTATTTGGTAAGATTGTGTAAGAGTTGGAGAAGTTTTGATAGTTTTCTCACATTATGGGGTTTTCATATTAATAAGAAAATAATACAACTTAAGAAATTCAAATTGCATATCCAAACGAAATTTCAACTTCAAATCAGCATGATTTCAAATCACTTATCTGAAATCAATGTCCAAAACAGGCCCTTAGATTAAGTTCTTCTAAATTTACACTATTTCCAATCTCAATACAATTAGATTTTTGGATTTGAGTTGCATTTTAACCAGCCGAAACTTATTTAAACTCGAGTGATCGGGTGGATTACTAAGAAATGGTTGATTTTGCTGCCACTATTTCGCAGGGCATTCTTTGGGTTCTGGTGTGGCGTCGTTGCTAACAATAATTGTGGTGAATCATAAAGATAGGTTAGGCGGGATTCCAAGGAATCTTGTTAGGTGTTATGCAGTTGCACCAGCAAGATGTATGTCACTCAACTTGGCTGTTAAGTATGCCGATGTAATACACTCAGTCATATTGCAGGTGAGTGTCAAAGCTAATTCAAAATTTTAAATCAATGTGTGCAGATATAACATGAACTTTGTATTTTTATGAAAAAATTTAGATTATATTTGTAATTTGAATAGAAAGACGCTATCTTTATATGTGGCATAAGAATGCTTATGTGAAGCCAAAATCAGCTTATTTTCTTGCTCATCTTAGGCATAGTATGAATTAGCTCGCCTATCGTTGAATGACCTTCATAGCCTTAAGGTGATCTATCCAAAGAGCGTACCCCATAATAGATTCCGCTAAAGTTGCACTTAATGAAGAGTTCTAATGCATGGTCCTTTTGTAGCTTTCTCTGTGATAGAGAGATGGACTAGGATGGTGAGAGAATAAGATAATGTACTGAGTTGAGGATAAGCGGGCGGCAAATATTACCTAAAGAACAAATATTAATGATTAGTGTATCTTTACTTTGATTTACAACAAATTGAATCTTGACTATCCGTGTCGTATGTTAGCATTTGAGGAGCAAACTTTAAACAAAAGGTATTCATATGATCATATCATGAGATGATTGAAACACCCTTTGGTTCACTGTAGTGGAACTAACCGGAATTTTCACCTTTCAAAGAGACAAAAATAAAGAGTAGCAAGAAGAAAAAATAAAATCGGAGATTGTGAGTGGTCAGAACGTGTATGCTTTGCAATGAATTAGATGGCTTCTTTCCTTGGCGAGGTTTTACTGACCTACTTGTTTCTTTGTTTTTTTTTTTTGGTGATAAATAAACAGACTAAAGAGCGCTTCTGGTGAATTTACAATGCAATGACTTGGGTTGTTGTTGCATTTCTTTAGCAATATCTCCTCTTTCTTTTCCTTTCTTATTCCTCTTTTTTGACTGGGAGTTCACTAGCTTTGCTCTACCTCCATGAACTGGGTAGTTGTAGTTGATTTGAGGATCTTATGCAGCAAAACAACTCTTCTATTGTGTTTCGCTTTCTCTGGCTGGCCCCTGGTCGATTGTACTGAAGCGATTATAAAAAAAACAATTAGGCTTATATTCTATCCTCTCTATAATTCCTACTGACGAAGGGCTACATTAGAGCAGTTCTTCGCCGTAATCCCTTTGATCCACACCCTAGATGAAAAAGGGTATCCTGTGGAATTCCTACCAGCAGGCTTCTGTTTAGTCAAATTAAATTGTTTAAGTGTTGTCCTTTGTCTCATTGTTTATCTCGTAAACATTTGACTCCACTGCTAAAGCTAACACCTGCTCCTCATCCTTCTCCTTTAGGATAGGATCCACCTTGGTCATTTTTGTGTACCACTCTCAGAGGATTGGTTGTCGTTCTCTTTATACAAAAATCTTGAAGGACCGAAAAAGATTTTTAGTGACGAAATTATCACATCATGCTCAGAATACAGGCTAATTCCAACTGACCTAATAGCTTAGTTGCTAATGATAATTTATCACATGATGCTCAGAATACAGGTTAATTACGGATGAGCTAATATCTTACTCATTCTTGCAGCTAGTGATTAGTTAAACTTCAAACCGTAGGACAGTGCAATTGTTGGGGTATCTTGTTTCCTTGTTTTTTTTAATTTATGAGAAATTAGTAGGGATTTCTCAGTAAAATATTTGTCCACATTAGCGGGAATGTTTTCCGCTGTTATTCTCTGATATATTTGCAAACTTCAGAAGTTTCTTGTTTGTGGCTATCTATCTTGCTTGAATTCTTAGACTAAAACTTTGGCCTTGAAACCACAAAAAAGACCTGGATAGTGGATATAATTATATGTGTGTTTGCTTTCTCTTTAGTTACCAATGTGAATTAACAATGCTACGATGTTTTTTTCTTCTGCAGGATGATTTCCTGCCAAGAACAGCCACACCACTTGAAGATATATTTAAATCCATCTTCTGGTTAGTACAATTCTTATACACTCTGTGTGCGCATAACAATGCCCTTGAGTTCTCTATGTTCTGCCTTTGAGTGATTGCTATAATTATCTCTTATATCAGGCATTAATGCTTTCAACAGTTTACCCTGCCTGATATTTTTGATATGCTTGAGAGATACCTTCGTCCCTGAGGGGAGAAAACTCCGAGATCCAAGAAGACTTTATGCGCCTGGCCGAATGTATCACATTGTAGAAAGAAGATTTTGCAGGTAAACCACATTCAAATGAGTGATACTAGTATGGCATGTACTGTCAAACAGTCAAAGTAATGCAAACTAGTGATTATATGTAAGAAAAAAGACCTCCGTCGAATAGTTTCACAGAACCGCATAACATTGCTTGTAGTCATTGTGTGCTTTAACTTTGTCTTCTTTACAAATTATAGGCTCCCTCAGTTCCGTGATGATGTTTCATTCTTTTTAAATATTCTGTTATCTTGATTCCGTGTTTAAGTTTCATAGCCTGGGTCATAAGTCTATTGAATTGGTGTTGGGGTGGGGTCTGATCCTTGCCACTATCAACTAGTATGAGTCATTCCAAACATCTGGTGGCTATGATCTCCAAAATGGATTTTCTTCTGGAAATGGTCTTACCAGGAGCGGACCTACGTGGGTGCTAGGGGGTTCACCTGAACCTCCTTGGCAAAAAATTACACTGTATATATATATGGTAAATTTTTTGTATTAATGTAGATATATTAATTTTGAACCCCCTCACGAACAAGAAGCAAAGTGTGGTGTAGTGGTTGATCTCCTTAAAAATTGACCCTTGCATTCAGGGTTCAAATCCCATTGTGAACATTATATTTTTAGCTTCTCTTCATTTAATTTTGGGAACAATATTAAATCACTTTTCAGGTCTCTTGTAACGGAACTAACTTTTTGTGTCTATAAACTATATACTACTACTTTCTTGGAATTGTGTTTTGTTGGCTTATTGACACGTATATACTTTATTATTTTTCGAACCCCCTGAATGAAAATCCTGGATCCGCCACTGGGTCTTACTACTTATATAACTTCTTATACTCGATCATGAATTGGTCATGTGCTCTTAAACCGTCTTCACACAACTATCAATCTCGCCATTATTCTTTGCCCTCATCTAGTTAGATGTTTGGATTAGGATAAGCT
Organism: Solanum etuberosum; assembly: GCA_029582245.1. Taxonomy (NCBI): domain Eukaryota; kingdom Viridiplantae; phylum Streptophyta; class Magnoliopsida; order Solanales; family Solanaceae; genus Solanum; species Solanum etuberosum. The sequence continues at coordinate 50,912 of JAJONR010002453.1, read as the reverse complement.
TAGGTCCCTGAATTATTGCAGATGTTATAGAGAACTTCCATATGAAATGCATCGTCATCTGTATATCCTATAGCATATTAAATAGAAGATTGCAGAATAGGATCAATCTCACATAAAAAGATGAAGCCCACTATGAATACCACCACGAAACATTGGAAGTGCTGCATTCCTATATTTGGTTTGAAGATAAAGAAAGTAAAGGATAATAGAGATGGACAGAGGGAAGGAAACAATCATAAGTGGCAAGCAAAAGCAGGGACTCAAGTGGCACAACAACTACAAACTCAACAAAGGGGAAAGGTGGAAATAAATAAGGAGGGATGGTAAACACCTGCAAGGATAAGGAAAACACCTCCAAGGAGTCCTGGGCAGACTTCTCAGTTGGAAAGTGCTAACTCTTTTCAGGTACTGCAAAACAGAAGTGGAATGGAAGGAAGCAAAGAGAATGTGGGAGGCCAGACTATAACAAAGTCTGGGATTGATGAATATACTTAGCTGGATTGTAAGGGGGCTTAATGCTCCAAATAAGCAGAAGGAGGTCAAAATCCTTTGCAATGAAGAAAAGGTAAGTTTGATTGGCTTACTTGAAACAAAAATAAAAAGTGGGAAAATTGAAAAGCTGGCTGAAAGTATGTTTGCTGGATGGAAGTATGTTACTAATTTGGAGAGGCACAAAAATGGAAGAATATGGCTGACATGGAGGCCAAACTATTATTCAGTAAACCTCATAGACATGACTGCTCAACAGGTCACTTGTGAGGTCAAATTCATTCCACTTCAACTGTCCTTTCAAATTTCATGTGTATATGCCTTCAATAGCAGGGAAGATAGAAAGGAGTTGTGGGAGAGTTTATTGATCCAAAGTAAGAGGTGCACTGAACCATGGTTGGTGTTAGGTGATTTTAACTCTGTCTTGAATGTTGAGGATAGAATAGGGGGAAATCCAATAACATGGGCAGAAATAATGGACTTCAGTGAATGTGTGAAGGAAAGTGGTTTGCTGGAATTTCCTACTCAGGGGAACAGATACACTTGGAGTGATAAACATGAAGAAAACAGAATATTTTCCAAAATTGACTGGATATTCATCAATAGAGAATGGATGGACACAATGCCTAGTGCCAGAAGGGATTAGTGACCATTGCCCAGCAAAAGTAGTTCTTAATGAGGAGCATAAAACCAGGAAATCTTTCCAGTTTTGTAATGTATGGACAAAACACTCAAAGTTTCTAGAAATTGTGCAAGAAGGATGGAAGACAAGTATTGAGGGCTGTTTGATGTACCAAGTAGTGAAAAAATTAAAGCTGCTAAAGAAGAAGTTGAGGGTGTTGCATGCAGAAGAGTTCCAGAATATAGTAAGTGAGGCAAAGGAAGATAGGGGGAAGTTGAAGCAGGCACAAATGCAACTACAGAAAGATCCTTATAGCATAGAATGCCAACAAAGAGAAAGCCAATTGTATCAGAAATTCAGGACTTCATCTTATCTGGCTGAATTATTTTTACAACAAAGAAGTAAGGCAACTTGGATAAGATTGGGAGATGACAACACAAGGTACTTCTATTCGATCATAAAACATAGGAAGTTGAAGCATGCAATAACACAACTGAAGGACAGGTTAGGAGTATGGCAATCAGATCCAACAATTATTGCAAGTCTGTTTGTGGAGTATTATGAGGTTATTCTAGGGAACAAGACAGTACGTAGATGTCCAGCAATAGGAGAATTGATAAGGAAAGGGAAGGTACTTACAGAAGAACAACAGTGTGCACTCATAAAGAGATTTGAACCACAAGAGGTGAAAAAGGCTATGTTTCACATTGACAGTAATAAGAGCCCTGGACCAGATGGGTATGGCAGTGGATTCTACAAGGCAGCATGGTCTGTGGTGGGAGAGGATGTCACAAATGCAGTGCTAGAATTTTTTCAGAATAGTAAGATTCTAAGGCAGATCAATTCAACAAGCATTGCTCTCAAAATAGAGGTGCCTGAAGTTGCAAGCCAATATAGACCAATATCCTGTTGCAATGTCATTTACAAGTGCATAGCAAAATTAATATGCAGTAGATTAAAAACTGCAGTAAGCCATATAGTAGCAGAAAATCAGTCAGCCTTTGTACAAGGGAGATCAATGATGCACAATGTGTTGATTTGTCATGATTTACTAAGACACTACAATAGGAAGAATGTATCTCCTAGATGTCTTATGAAAATAGATCTAAAGAAGGCTTATGACATGGTGAGTTGGGAGTTTCTTGAGGAAGTTCTAGGTGGTTTTGGGTTCCCTGAACAATTCATCAAATGGATCATGTTGGGAGTTACTACCACAATGTTTTCAATAAAAGTGAATGGAGAGAACCATGGTTTTTTTGCTGGAAAAAGAGGATTGAGACAAGGAGACCCTGCATCTCCACTGCTATTTGTTTTAGTCATGGAATACTTGTCAAGAACACTTCAGACTATGAGTGGGCTGCCTGATTTCAGATTCCATCCAATGTGTAAGAAACTGCAACTCACACGCTTAATATTTGCTGATGATCTCATGATATTCTGCAAAGGGAATGTGGCTTCAGTGAGTAGAGTAATGGAAGCATTAGCACACTTCACTGCAGTTACTGGTTTGGAGGCAAACTTGGACAAATCAAGTATATTCTTGGCTGGAGTTGATGAGGACACAAGAAGGCAAATTCTGACTAGAACTGGTTTCTCAGTTGGTATATTCCCTATCAAGTACCTTGGCCTACCTCTTTCACCAAAGAAATGGACCAAAACTGACTGTTATTCCTTAATTGACAAGCTTACTCAAAGAATCACAGTAACTTACTCAAAGCAGCTCTCCTATGCTGGTAGGCTACAAGTGATTAATGCTGTACTATTTTCAATTCCTGTGGGGTAGTAGTGCTGAAAAGAGGAAGATAGCTTTGGTGTCATGGGAGAAAGTTTGCTTTCCAAAAAAGACAAGGGGGTCTAAATATAAAGGGCACTAGCAATTGGAATATTGCCTCAGTGGGTCAATTGATATGGCAAATCATAGAAAACAAGGAGTCATTGTGGGTTAAATGGGTCCATGGAATATATATATAAAGGAGGATGCTTCTATATGGAATCACAAGGCACCTTTAGACTGCAGCTGGTATTGGAAGAAAGCAAATGCTCTCAAAGTTCAAATGCAGGGCTGGTATACACAAGACAAATACAAGTTGACACAGTCTGGCATCTATTCTATAACCAGAAGTTACTTAGCAATAATAGGCCACAAACCACAATTAAGGAATGTTGGTCTCATCTGGACGTCGTTGGCTCTATCAAAGCATAGATTTATAGTGTGGTTGGCAGTCCAAGGAAGGTTACTCACTCAGGAGAGGAAGTTGAAACTAAGCATTTAAGTTGATAACACTGATTGCTGTCTATGTGATGAGAAAGCAATGGAGACCAATGTGCATCTATTTGAGAAGTGTAAATGGACATCCACTGTATGGCACGAGATGATTCAATGGACAGGTACAACAATGCAGAATGCAGGAATCATCAAGACTTTGAATAGCATTAGGAGGAAACACTGGAAGAAAGCAAAAAAGGAGATTATGGCAGCTATAGGTGGAGCAGTCCTCTATCATACATGGCGTGCCAGAAATTGGAAGAAATTTAAAGGGAAGCAGATTCATACTGCTGAGGTAATTCAACAGATAAAGAAGGATATTACAGAGAGGGTAAATTTACAAAACAGTTCGAAAAAAGCACAGAATTGTAGGCAGTTTATTCAAATTTAATATGTAATTAGTTTTATAGTTTTACAGTTTTGTCGGAGGCCTAAATTCTGTTACAAGAAAATAGGTGCTCTTTAGGTTGTAATTGTTCTTGATGGTTATGGTAATCTTTTACAGTTACCAAAAAAAAATCTGATTATCCTCTCCCGTTCTTCTCCCTAAAGTGCACCATGATTTGGTTTCAAGTGGGGGAAATAAGAACCTTAAGCAGTAAGAATAGATTCTTGGTTCAGTTATCTCTCGTCCAGGATCTAGCTACCTAACGAATTTTCCTGCTTGTATGTTGTGTATTCATCATGTCTTCTGATTCTATTGTATATTCTCTTCACATAACTGTCAGCACAATATCAGAACATGCTTACACATGTACAATTGTTGTACAAATGCTGCTATGGCAAAGTATATTCAAATTAGACCATGGGATTTTCCCACTGTTCCGGATTTCAATTATCAGTAAATAAAAAACATGTTTCCCTAACAAGTAGAACTTTTTAATTCACCCACTTCTTGGATGTGATTGTAGCTCTAAATCTTCGCTTCATTTTCTTTATGATATTTCGACAACGGCGAAGCTTGAGTACTCCTGATGTGTAATTTTGTGCTTGACAGATGTGGGAGGTACCCTCCTGATGTTAGAACTGCAATCCCAGTTGACGGAAGATTTGAACATATTGTGTTGTCATGCAACTCTCTATCCGATCATGGGATCATTTGGATAGAAAAAGAATCTGAAAAGGCATTTGCAGTAAGTAGCATCAATTTTCCTTGTACTTTGAAAAGAAAGCTGCAGTTGGTCGTCTATGATTACATTTTAGGATGGAATATGTAAGGAGTAAATGTCTTGACTTTATCGCACTAAAATTTCAACGACAAAAGCATGAGCCTAGTCATTTTGTCATTAGTAAGAGGGTGACTGTCTTCATAAAAAAAAGAACTAAATGTATGTGCCTTTGGGAACTAGTAACTAACTACTCCAAGATTTCTTTTGTAAGAAGGTGTAGCTTTTTGCATCAAAGTGTAACTTTTGCGACCTATAAAAAGCTTCCGGCTTTTCTCTGAATTCCCCAAACAAAGTGTAACCATTGCCTTTCATACGCTATTACTCACCATCTGGATTACATGCTGCATATAGTGGTACTAGAATGTCCGTTTTCCATTAAAATATTTTATTTTAAGATCCCCGAAGAGCATAGCAGCAGAACCAGTGAATATCTGCATGTGTGCAAGTCATTATCATTTTCTTTTAGTGGTAACATCAACTGTGCCTCAATCCCAAATCGGTTGGGGTAGGCTAAATGAATCCTCTTGTGTTGAAAAGACTTTGATCTTGTTGAGGAAATATATCCATGCAGAGACTTAAGGAGGCTAGTGCGGAGACCACCATTTCTCCCCCTAAAGTGCAGAAATTTGAAAGACTGAAGACATTAGAAAAAGAGCACAAGGATGCAATCGAAAGAGCTGTCAGTTTAAATATACCACACGCTGTGGGCGTAGGGGAAGAGGAATCCTCAACACAAAAAGAGGAAGAACCCATGGAGGATATAACTTTTGAGGCATCTCAAAAACACGATGAAGATGCATCCACAAGCAAAGCCCAGGGAAGTGATGCAAGAACTAGCTGGAATGAAGTAGTTGAAAATCTTTTCAATACAGACGAATCTGGGAAATTTCAATTAAAGAGAGAATCAACTGGTCCCGAGTAGCAACTCTGTTCCAAGGTGCTTTTTCTCTCTTTTGTGTATGATTGATAAAAGCATTAGTCATGTTCCAACTACTTATAATTCTTTTGTATCCTTATAGCCCTGTAAAAATTCTTCTTTTTGTACGCGAGCCACCGTTGATGTACAATATGCAGCCCCATCAAAAGTACGGTTGCAAATATTCTTTGTGCTATAGTTCCCTGTAGAATCATGTTCATTTGGTTTTCTGATGCTATCCTCTCAATTTGTTGTCCCTTAACATTGTAAGTTTTTTCCTGTCACATTGTTGACTGTGTTTGCTGGGATGAGTAATTCTTGATCATCCAATTATGATGGATGGCTAAGTTTAAACAAGTTAGCCTCTTCGATGCCATGGAAATGTACTGTTTCTCTAGAAGATGAAGTATCGGTCCTTGTCCATATATTTGAATTCATTGTTCCTATTCCTTGCCTAAGTACACTGTAGTGGTTCAGGTTTCCAACCAAATATGTTGAAACAGTAGTAGTGTTTCTCGTTAATACGCATGTTTTCCTATTAGAATACCAGACTAGTGATGAAGAAAGTTAGACAAGTAAACGATGTCATTAGAGGTTTTAAGACAAGTTAGTGAACTTTTTAAGCATTTCTTTTATGTAGTCCAATGATTTAGAGCTTTATCTGATTCGTATAAAAACTCCTTTTCGGGATCCCAATTTAGACGTGAAAACAGGCCATTCCGCACCTCACCATCAGAGGTCACTGCAAAGCTCCCCTGGTTACTCAAAGCCATATTCCAACGGAATTAATTTACTGTTAATGCCAACTCGCTTTCACCCTGTCTATCTCAATGATAGATCTTTGATTCAGGAGGAAGAACTGGCAATAGACACAAAAGTATCCATTTTGGCTCTGTATTTGTTTGAATAAAATGACTGAGACCAATTGGTCGAACAAAGATGAAAGTCGGCTATAATAATCCAGGAATCCTGCGTGTGGAAGAGCTCTCGCTCCACGATTCAGGTATGTTTGCGATTAAGATACTCAAATTAGAAATGCATTTTTCGTCGATGTGATTTGAGTTATGTATTTTCTCTTCCAGCTATGTGATGCTGCTCTAGCCTCTAGATCAAAATTTCAGGTGTGTCCTGTCTTGAAACAATGTCTAGCCATGTTATGCTTCTTACGTTTGACGAATATTTGATTGTATGTTCATCTGTTTTAGCAATCGTGTGAGGTTTATGACATTAGAACTCGACATTGCTACAGAGAAGCCAATCGAGTTGTTGACAAGTTGGCGTCTCTTAGTCACAACCAAGAAGAGCTCTGTGTATATAGTAATACTTATGGAGTTCTACGTGGACAGATTAGAGGCCTGTTAAATACCGATAGCATCCTTACATATAAACCACCTTGAATTTTCAGCTTTATAGCCTCTTTGTATTTAGTTTTTGCAGTTAGTTTTTTAGCTTTTAAAACTTTGTTAGCCAAGTTCAATCCTTGGGGTAAAAGGTCAGGCATATCCCCTCTTTTACAAGTGTATTTTCAAGTGGCTGTAAAATCGTGACTAGTTAGAAGTAATTAAAAAAAAAGGCATAATACAGACTCCTTAACTTGGCCTTAACTGGCTACGGAACGCCCCAACTTTGAAAATGTGCAACTAAACACCTTAACTTCATTAAGTTGGCCACGTGAACACCCCAACTTTGAGAATGCACATCTAGAATGTGCCCCTTTAAACGTGTCTAGATGTGCATTTTCAAAATGAAGGTGTTCGTGAGACACACATATGTCAAGTTGAAGTGTATAGATGGTTGAATGAAAGTTGGGTGTTTAGTTGCCGGTTGAAGTCAAGTTAAAGTGTCTATCTTTGTATTATGCCAAAAAAGGAAGGATTTTTGTAGAAGACTACCAAATCATCCACATAACGCTTACATATGTTATTGTAGGAGGTCGCTAATAATATGTATCATCCTTCTTTGATATGTAGGGCTTTCTTTTTCTCTTTTTTTGGGCATATTGTAGAAAGAAAGAGAGTGAGGGAATTCATTTGAATTGAATAGCTAGCTGAAACTTTTTTGCTCGTTTCAAAGCGTTGAAGAGAGAGAGATACCAGACATTCTAAAGATAGTTGATGAGGAAGATTATGATTTCTAATTACGAGTCTATTTTTCAAGCTAACCAAATTCCTACTTCCGCTAGGAACGGGTTTATTCAAGAAATTGACAAGTACTAGTTTAATTCCCCCCTGAACCATGTTCTCCTTTCTTCTTGTATTTATGATTTCCAGAGAAAGTAACAAGTACTTTTTTTGGTTTCTCATCCGGTGTTCGGTATCCACATTGGAGTCCGACTAAATCCGGTTTACGCCAGATTGAGGGGTAAAACGCTCCCTAATAAAGGTGACTCCGTAGGGACTCTAATCTGAGACTTCTGGTTAAGATTGAAGGAGTGCTTATCACTCCAATTACTTGCTTTTTAACAAGCAAATGGCAATGGTGAAAACAATGAGGCATATGCTTTGTGGTCCCTAGAGTCAAATAACTATGGCAAAGATTCTAAAGAAAATGTACTAAGATGAGACTTTAATGATGGACCATCATGTTGTCCAGCATCTTTCTGTTGAAAAGATATTTCAAAAAAATGAAAAACTAGGGGGTGGTCCTGGTGCTTAACATGTGCCAATTTTCTAACTTTACAGTAACCCTTATCTATATTTATTGAATTTGATATTTGTATTCAATGTCTACTGTCTTTAAAACTATACTTGATAAGGTAGGCCATTAGCCAATTTAAGACCATTTGTACTATTAGGAATAGTACTATTGGTGGATTCAAATATAGCAAAAGTAAATATGGCGCTTGTTTGAAAATTTAAGAAAGCTGAGTTTGGAGTTTTTGAGTTTTTGTAAACTCTATAGGGTCGTTTAGTAGATGAATATATAAGTACCATGTGATTGATTGCTAGGATTCATGGGTCTATTTGAAAATTTACTGTGTCACTCACATTATTCAAGTATTTACGGCTATTTTAACTAACACCTTCTATCTAAGTTTGTTTTCGCTATGAGCAAAGGTAGTAAATTGGCTCGTTCCGCTCTGTTGTGTTGTTCTTTCTCTCTTCATTGGTTGCAACATAAGAGACTCTTTGCATCTATATACTCGTCCCACGGAACAATATGTTCTTAGGTTAAGGCCTCATTTGTTTTCATTAAGATTAAGACGTTTAAATGTGAATATACATTTAAATATTAAGTTGTATTAAAATCTAAACTATGAAACTGAACGTGTAAAATTTGTCTTTATTTATATAAACTAATTGAGGATGACTTGTAGTAATGGTGGTGGCTGACAATAATGGTTAGCGATGATGGTTGATAGTGCTAGCTAATAGTTGTGTTGATGACAATAATAGCTAATAATGACTATCAGTGGTGTTGGTGGCTCTTGTAATAATGATGATTAGTGATGATAACAACCGACTATGGTGATTGACAGCGATTGTAGTTATAGTTGAGGATGATGGTTGTGGATAGTCTAACTTTTAGTGATGTAACATTATCCATTTTAGAATAAGCTTGATATTTCCTATAAAAACTTCACATTGTTAAGAGTGTTCCTACCCTATATATAAGATTATTTTTCTTATTAACATTTGATATTATACTTTATACTTAAAAAGATTCTAAACAATATGCTTCATTCCACCAACAACAATTAGACCCTTTTATTCACTCCAGACACATAAGAAGATTCCAAAACTCTGCTACTCCCACCAGGAGTCATCAAAGGACTTGTCATAATAGATCAAGATTCCAACCCCAAGTGGGACCTTTTTTATGACAGAGACATGATTATAAATACTTCAATGGATAAGAGATAATGTCTTCAAACACAGACAATCTAGTTCTTCGTACACATGATGTTTTTTGTCCCAACAAAAACATGTTATCCACTACAATGTCTTCATTTTATCATCCACTTGACCAAGAATCTATTCTTTTTTTCTTTTTTTTTTCAACTTGACCTTCATCACTTTAGTAGTCATCATCAAGAGCCAACTCCATAAAAAAGTTTCAATTGTAAATTTGCACATCAAACCTTGAATTTCATATTAGTAAAGAGAGGTCAATGGTAAAGAGACCAGAGAAAAAAAGATGCATCAACGTAATGAAAAGTGCAACAATTACACAGTGAATCTTGAAACAAAGTGTTAACACAAGTACACAATCCCCTAACAACTTACAACCACATCTACTAGAACTAATAGGGGCATTAAGCAAGAAAACAATACTAATAAAAAAGACCAGTGCACTAAGCTAACACTATGTGCGGGGTTCAGAAAAGAACCGGACCACAATTAGTCTATTGCACACGGTAAACCACGACCCCCTAGTCACATAACGACAACTCTAACCGAGACCACAATTAGTCTATTCTACGCAGTCTTAGCTTTGAAACCATGACCCACTAGTCACACTAGGGAAACTCAAACTGAAACTATTACATAAGATAATAGTACTAATACCTAAAAAAAAGAGGATAATAAGACAACTAAGTCATTAGAGTCGTCACCATCAACAAGAGTCCAATAACAAGCCTTAAAGTTTTCAGCTTTCCTCAACATCATCATCATCATCATGAGCAGGCTGTGGCCTAACTTTCCTAGGCCTACCCCTAGGCCTCCCTGTGGTAGAACCAAGATCTGTTGAATTGGGCCCTTCAGGAACAGGTGCTGGCTTTGGCTTCTTGGAAGTAGGTGGTGCATTAGGGTCTTTTCTTGGGCGCCCTCTTGGCTTTGGTGGTGCAGATTCAACAGATTCAACAGCACCAGGAGGCAATGGAGCTTTGGGTTTTGGTGGCCTACCACGACCCCTCTTTGCTGGAACTTCTGGACCAGGTTTGATGTAATTGTTCTTGAGGAAAATCAGGTCTCCATTTTGCTTCATGTTGTCCAAATGTAAAGGTAGCATCTTTGAAAGATCCTCATTCAGATCTCCATACTTTGTTTCAATGTACTTAGTTATTGATGACTTGTTTGCACCCCCTTCTTGATTTAGTTCATCAAGGGCTTCATAAATCATCTGTTTAAAAAAACCAAAACCTCATTTTTCAAGAAACAAACATATGCAGATCTGTTAACAAACAAACAAAAAAAAAGCATTCTTGATTATCATTTGTTCTCTTTTTCAACAAAAAACAACTAGGGAATTGGGGGAAAAAAACAAAAATTCATTTGGGGTTCTTACAGTTACAAAACCTCAAACTTTACAACCACTAATCCTAGAAAAAAAAGGCAAAAAGCTAGAATCTTTTTAGTGTTTATGTTACAATGAGGTTAAAGAAACAAGGGTTCTTGCATGTATCTTCAAAGATTGCATCTTTCATCTAGAATTAAGGAAAAAACACTGAGATATGAGTAAAAAGATCAAATCTTTATAACATAAAGAACCTTAAAAAATGATTTTGAGCTCAAAATGTTAAAAATTACATGCTTTAAAAAAAGGGAAATTTGAAATCTTGAAATCTAGTTTTAAGTTTTTTACCTCAGGGTATGAAGGGAACTGGTTGAAGCTTTGGGTAGCCATGGAGAGAGAGAGAGAGAGTTATAGAGATGTCCCTACAAGAAAGAAAGAGTGTCAGCTTCAAAAGCACAGTTGCAAAATTGCTACCAAGTACTCATAACTTGGGGATTAAAGAACAAAGAATATTTGGGAAAAAAAAGAGTAGTATATTCATAGTAGATGAGTGGCTTAAGATTGAAGATAGGAAAATAATCAAACGGTTGAGAATGTTTCTTACATTGTGTTACAAGGATATATGACGTGTCTTTTCTTTTGTCTTTTTTGTGAGTCAAGAAGATAACAATGGACTATTATTACCTAATGAATTTTAAGCCCACCTATGAGAAAAAGATTTGTAAAGCCCATATAGTGGTGGGCAAACATAATCACTATAGGGTCATTGACACTTACGCCCTTATTTTAGAGCTTCTTACCTAATTGTATGTGTGAATAAAACTTTAACAAAAATGGTTCACATGTATATATAATGTATAACGTACATATATGATATATAATTATGTGTAAAAGATATATATATATATATATATATATATATAGATATATTCACTATTTATACAATATCTATATACATTGTAATAATTTAGTTTTTTTTCATAATTAAAAGTTTCCAATGATAATTGATGCTTAAAAATTTACAAATATGAATTTGACATCTCGAACTTTGTACATGCCATTGAGAGGAGACTAATAATCTAGTCCTATGCAAAAATGGTAACAATGGGGGTAAAGATTACAATACAAAATGAATTTTATTCAATTATATTACCTTAGAGAATACTTTTTCAGATTCCATTTTTTCTTTTTTTGCTCCGATTTTGTGTAACCTAAACAATTTCATTGTCTCACTCCGCTCGCCTTCAAAAACTTATTTCTGCCTTTAGCACGTAGCAGTCGACGTAGAAGAGAGCAGCCCTACAAAATAGTAAGACTTCCTTTTTGTGTTGTTAATATTTGTATTACATACACTGATGTAAGTGGAATCAATCACCTAAATGACATGATTTCATTTCTATCGAATTTTAATATCAGAATAGCGGAACTCAAATTTTTTTTTTTGGAAAATTCGAAAAGAAGGATTTTATATGATATTGGCAAGTTTTGTTGGTTTAATCCTAAATATTGGTAAGCTCCATTTGTCCATATTGACCATATAACTTATGTTATTGGAAAGTTCATAGAAGAGATTGAAAGTCTTGGCTCATACCATTCTATTGTGGATTGATAGATTGTTCCTAATAGCTCTCCACAAACGGAAGGGCATTTTAAAAGGAATATTTTTTTGCCATAAGTTGTTATAGGTTGGAATTGGATCTCATTTTGGCATGAAATATAGATGTGTGAATCCACACTCGGAGTATAGCATAATGCGATAATGACTGGTGCACCTCTCTACGTGAGGTTAGAAATTTAATTTATATTTATCTTGTTTTATTTTCATTTCTAAAATTAGATACCACTTCTCTAAGTGGTAATTGGTATCACTTTTGGCATATATATATATATATATATATTAAAATTTTGGACCTATAATATTAAACGTTTAACGGTTTTCAGTAATAAAAAATTTAAATGTCGAACCGATCAAATTTATATCTTAGATCAACACTTTTGTAATAGTGCACCCATCATCTCAAAATCCTGGATACGCCTCTTTATTTTGCCAGATATAAAAGCAAACAAGACCCATAAAATTCCCATAATTTTAAGTTACATGAAATTTAACTAAGAAGATCCGTCGAAAACATGTGATTTCGGAGGGCCTCCTTAGAAAATTCATTATCAAACTATTTACAGCCTTAAAAAAAAAAAAAAAACTCTTCTACTTAACTAATTTAATTTAGATACACCCACGATCTACCACATGATATAACAATTGATTTCAAACGTATTTCACTCGTGTTGCAAGATCCAAGTTTTTTTTTTAGTACTTCTCTCAATCAAAACTTGAAAGTGGTGACAAAGGTGGCACAGCAAAAATACCATTTACATCTCCATCCCAAATTGATGACCAATTTGAAGGTGTTAATGGTCTTTTTTCCGTATTCATCAAAAATAATTCATCATCTTCATTTTCCTCTTCTCTTACCCTTTTCCCACAAAACTTTAAATTCAATTCTTCAATATCATTATTGACTTCTGAAGAAAGTGCCCTGAAATCAACATTAAATATCATTATTGCCTTGGGCTCATGAATCTCCTTATTATTATTCGTAAACCAGCTGAAAGATGGATTTGTTGGTACAATCAAATCATCTGTACCAACACCGCCTACAGCAGCAGCAGTTGAAATCATCTGCTGCTGTAGGAAGTCATCGTCTTCTGATGAAGACGATGACGAATAAATATTAGGATCAGAGATCAAGCTTTCACCAGATCCAGAATCATCATAAACGCCGTAAATGATTGCATCTGTATTAGAATCAAAGGAATCTGAATCTTCTTCTGTGATTGTGTTCATTGACATCCCTCTAAAACTCTTTTTTTTTTTTTCTTTTCAAAATAAATTGTTGGAGTTAACCTTCCTCTTCATGCTCTGCTATAAAAGAGTGAGGTGTGGGCATTGCCAGTTTTCTTTTGGGTTGGTAGAATAACATTTTTGATCCCTTAATTATTGATCAATTCTTTTTAGTCCTTGTAATAGAACTTATCATATTTTAATTTTTTGTTAAGTATAAGGCATAATACATAAAGTATTTATGCTCTCCACTTTTTGGTGTGAACAAGTAGATATTTAAATTTATATAAAATTGAATAAGTAGATACACACATCTTACGTAGCCTAATACATGTAGGACGCTACATAGAATACAAATTTGTCATGTAGAATGCCACATAAGACTAATGTATCTACTTATTTAACGGCATAATATATATAAATTTGCACTTAAACTTGTAGAAAGTTGAACAAGTAGACACATGAGTCGTACGTGACATAATACACATATGACACCATGTAGAACGTAAGTTGTTATTAAGGATATCACGTAGGACTGTCTATTTATTTAATTTTGTACAAATTTAAATGTTGATATTTATACACACTCAAAGTTGAAAAGTTTATCAACTGATTTTGTTCAATTTTAAAATTTATTGATTTTACTTATCGCTTTATTGTTTATCAATTTTTCACCAAACACCCTAGCCAAGTTGAGTGGCTAGCTTATTATTTATCTATCAGTCAGGTTCGAGGAAGTTTAACTTCCAACTTTTTCTTTTTGTTTCATTGGAAAAAATTCTCCAATCCAAGACTTTATATTGAATTGCAAAAGACAGTAAACTACACAAGGCATGTTCTAGGAAATCTTGTTTGGGTCCACTTGTCTCAATCCATTGTTTGAATTGATATATTTTCTATTAACAATATAAAATAAAGAGAGTTCATATCACCTAGAGGTGTGGTAGAATGAGTGGAACTTCAATCACTCTTTAATTAAACATTAAAAATTTAAATTTTGCCAATGAGTTTTGTCAATAAATTTTGAATACTGAATGATTATATCTTAAAAAATCAAAGTCTGAAGGGTTCATATTGCTTTTTAGTAGAGTCAGGGGCGGAGCCAGCCTTCTGTTAGATCCGAACCCCTTTCGGCGGAAAATTTTACTATTTATACATGGTTAAAATTATTTTTTTATGTATATAATAGATGTTGAACCCCCTTCGATTAGTTCGTGATGGGACAGATGATTTGACTGTATTATAAGTGCATTTTCCAGCTGGATTACGAATAATAATAATAATAAAGGCAAGTCCAACCTTATTTCATATTTTACTCTTCTTAAGACCATTATCAATCTACTTTTATTTTACTCTTCATTTTCTATATTTGAAGAGTAATATAGAGAATGGGTGAAACAAATTCGATTTCCAATGCAAGCACTGATAAATATATTATTATCGTTGAATACAAGTTTAATGTAGACTTCATTGTCTGAAAATTTCTGTATATTTTCGTAGACTCCATAGTCATGACTAAAAGTGAAATCTTTAGGGGGTTTAGGGAATTAGATGACATAATTTGGGAATTAGGGAATTAGATGGCTCTCCGATGAATCATTACACTTCACTTTACTTATTGGACACTAAACCAAGTTTAATTTCCCTCCGTACCCATTACATGTTATCTTGAACCCATTATAACCACAATGAATTGTAGGCTAAAAATAAAGATGAATTGAAGAATACATTTTTTTTGTTTGATTTTCAATGGAGATGAAGGGTTTTTTTTTTTTAATTTTTTTTTAAATGTCATGGTATTTTGATATGGGTCATGTGTGAGTAAATTATGAAAATAGATGTTTTTTTTATTTTTTGAATAAAAAAAATAAAATCAGGTAAATTATTTAGATGATAACACGTGTCAATCTGTTAGTTTTAAGGATATACATAACCCAAAAGATTGATAGTAAAGATATATACAATCTTAAAGTGTAACAGATGGTATTGATACTACCATGATAGTTCAGGGGTATATTTGTCATTTTTCTCTTTACGGAATTGTATATTTTAATTCATTGTTAGGTAATGTTGAAAGGTCGTCTTTATTAGAAAGGGCTTTAACCCCATTGTGAGACTTTCAGGCGTGAATCCAGATTTAAAGTTTATTACTCCTTTTGATTTTTACTTGTATGTACTTGGCACACTAAATATAATAATAATTTTACTATATAATCCCTTAAATGTAATAAATTCAATATTCTAGAAAGTGCATTGGGAGACTCTCGTAATTGACTTCATTTGCCTAGTCACCACTTTGCTTAATAAACACTTAAACACGATCAAATTTTATATAAAATTATAACTAACATAATAAAAAAATGAGAAGAAAAGATAATTAAAAATTTAAAAGGAAAAGCATAAGCAACCCTTCTTCCCATTTCCTGAAAAAACAAAGAGGCACCTGTGGCCTTTACCTCCGCCGTGACCACCACCATCATCTTCCTGGATATTAAAAATACTCATGTACGTGACTAACTAAACTAAGCTGATATCATCCATAGGATTGTAATTGACAAATACATCCCAATACTGCTACTCATTTGGATCACTTCCTTCAATATTATTTGCATTTGATGTCGCGACAATGCTGTTTGGATCAAACATCTTTTGTTCACCAATATCTTGCTGGAAATTAGCATTTGTTGCTCCCAATCCATTAAGTGTCACATTTCCAACTTCTGTATTAATTATCGCACTACCTGAATATGTTGTTACATGGGCCGGATTGAGATCCAAGCTATTACCATTTTGAGTATGATGATAAATAGTGTAATCATGATGATTCCCACTATTAGACCCCAGCCAAGACCTATAATTAGTGCTCCCAATAAATGGACTCCCTGGACCCATTGTTCCAAAAAACGAGTTGCGTTGTTGTTGTCTACCACCAACATTATTTTGGGCCGACAAAAATGTGTTGAGATAGTTGGGTTGAAGCTGAAGTTGTGGGTGATGAAGCTCTTGCTGAGTTGAACTAGCAAAAATGTTGTTGGTATTAACTGGTGGGAACTCTGGGACTCTTAGGGTTTGATTGGGAACATTTGTTTGAAGACGAGGCATTTTTCCATATTTTTCGCAGTTCCTTCTTTTTGTTTTTTCTAATGATGTGTCATAGCTACTTCTTTGTTGAGAAGCACTTGAGGATTCGTGAAAAATATATTCTCTCTCTTCTTGAAGTTTCTCATCTTTGCTACGACATTTCTGAAGACAACTTAAAATTTGCTTAATGGTAAGACCTAGCACATTCATCACTTTGCAGATGGCTGACAGAAAACATCTTCCTTCACCAAGTTTTTCCACAGCTTCTGTGAATTTGACACGAAGATCATCAGTCCATTTAAGCAGTCCTTACGCATAATTGTCTTATTAGTAAGACCGCTCTGACTTTTTCCTTCATTAATCTCTTTTGTACGTTTTCGGCTTCTCTTTCTCCTCAACTTGTGTTTTCTATTTGATACAACATTACCATTATTGCTTTGTTCCTCGCTATTAATAGACATATTCTTCTCTCAAGCTTGTTCTTCATCTCCAACAAGATAATTATTATTATCAACATTGATATGATCTCCCTCTGTTTCTACTCTTTTTATTGTTTTCTCTCTTTGTAGTTTCTCCCTCCATACAAATTGCCACAAGTATGTCACAATTCGCTCGTCAAATGGATTCTTCGAGCAAAGGTAAACTCCATTGTCCAAAACTTTCTTTACTAAAAATTCATTGAGCTCATCACAGACAACTGCATAATTATATCAAGAAGCTAACAATTAAGATTGAATAATATTATACATCATACAATAAGTTTTTTTTTCCTCGAATTTATACCACTAGACAGAGCGTCTAGCAGTTTTTTTAATTAAAATTTCTCAATATAAATAAGTACAAGCAAGGGGGGCTAGGCTTAACCTTGTCAATCCTAATGAGGCAACGGACCTCTACTAAGAAACAAGCATGAAGAAAATAAGAGCTAAAGAGAACTAAGTATTCTATGATCATCACGGAATTTGTAATACACTCTCTGATGATATTACAAATGAGAATACTTGAATAATGCACAAATATAAAATCTAAGAAGAAAGTTGAGTTATCAACCTCAAACTTACTTTTACAAATGTGTGAATTAAAAATGATAGATAGCCCATCTAAAGTAACCTGAAGTATTTTTATCTTGTCTTTTTCTTCTTCAAATCTGTCCAACAAAACTTGGTAGTTCATCATTTCTTCTTGGATGTATTGGATCTTGTTAAAGCTATTGACACTGTCATATGGTTCTGCTTTGCCAATCGCATCGGTAGGTGCCTTGGAACAAATTTTCCTGTCACTTTACCATCCCAAATGTGCTGCTTTCCATGTGTCTTCTTTTTGTTTTTGTTGCTTCCACTTCTTTGATGCCTAGGTGAGATATTCCCATCCCTAGCCACTTTATCAAAACATATGTCCAACATATTTTCTTCATCATCCTCATCAAAAGAATCATCGCCCAAATCACTATCATAACCCCTAATTGGACTAAATTCTAATGCTAAGGCCTCTTGTTCATTCATCTTTGCAATTGTACTTTTAGGTACAAATTCCAAAGCTCGTGGACTTAATTTTCTATTCAAAAGGGGAGGTGAAACATACTCTTCTTCATCAACCAAATCAGCCCACCTAGGAGTGCTCATCTCCCTTTGTTTTTCTTTCTAGACCTCATGAGTTGAGGTGTTCGATGTGACCATGCGTGACTTGATCGTTGAATTGGGTTTGAGCAACATGACAGCTTCACTTTCTTGAATAATCTTAGCTACTTCAGGATTAGAGATATATAATGTAGGACTCATAACACTATCATTTTTTTTTTGTCTGCATGCTACATACTCCAATTGGCGTGCTAACTGATTGTATATTATTATCAGAATCGGCTCGAACCAAAGTTTGCTCCTTCGTGGGATTAGAATCAACTAACTCTAATTCTTTCTCCACCTCGAGTGCTTCAAACGGATTTGTACAAACAATGTCCTTTGATTCATTAGATTGCACTACTAGATTAGTAGTTATGTGCTGCTTATTTTGAAGACGTGGAGATTTACTTTGACTTGCCGAGGAACCAATACACATAGAAATTGATTTTTTTTGTGCAGTTGTGTTCCAATTCCCAGTTGCATTCTCATCACGACCAGAAATTTCAACTTGCAAATCGAGAGGTTCCAAAGGTTGCAAACCACCACATTTTGATCCTGCAAATTTTTTCTGCCCATCAATTGCCAAATTCTCAAGTTGCACACCAGATTTTGGCATCTGTATAGCATCGTGAAGTTTCCAAGGAGTGTGCTTATCACCTTGCCTCATACTTGAATTTTCAGCAGCAACTTCATTCTCTTTTATCTCATTAATATTTTGCACGAATTGTGCATCCTTGGATTGATTTGTATCCACAACGAGTTGCTCTTCAACTCCAACACGATCAACTGAATTACAGCTCTGTTGATTGGGAGAAGTATTTGTTTGCTGTGAAAACTCATCAGTTTGAGGAATTAAGGATAACATTCGATTCCCGAAAGAGTAGTCTAACACTGCTTTGCCCAGACGCTGGCCAGAATTTTGGCGCACCAAATTTTGATCTTGAACACCACTCTTTTCAGCCCCTATCTGTAAATCTTTAATTGTTCCTTCATCATCCTTTTCACCAACTTCCAGCCTATTTGAATCAGCTTTTTTAGCATTGAGATGAACACGAAGATCACCTTGAAATTTTTCTCCTTCAATATGATTTTCACTGACCGTGGCATCAACTTGACCATCAGTGAGAATTCGACAATCAGCTTCTCTATGCCCCTGATGTTTACAATAATATGGTAAATAATCATACCTGATTTTTTGCCATACGTTTGTAATCTCGTCAGTGACTAAATTTTTGAATTGAACTCTAATTCTTTTTGGAAGAATCCTTAACAAATCCACCTCAATTTTTACCCTTGCAGTACAAGGTCGTGTTTTATCATTAGTCGCTCGATCCACATCAAGAGGCTGTCCAACTGCTGAAGCCATCGAAAACAGAGCATTACGAGCAAAATATTGACAGGGTAAACTTGGGAAAGAAATCCATGCCATTGCAATGGAGGTTTCTTCCCTAGGACTAAAAGAAGGAGTCCACTTTTGGATTCTGAAAGGTATAACAGTACCGGCAAACTTAATTGACCTACTAGTTTTTGAAAAGATTGCAATATAATCTTCCTTCAAAGTGAACCGCAACAGCACATGTCGACTTTCTAATAACCCAATGTTACATTCACCCTTAAATCCTAATTGTTGAGGCAATATTTTCCGTAAATCTGAAAGTTCAGGCCTTCCATGTGAGAATTTGGCTATAAGAGCGAATTGTAGATTCTCCTCCGTGATAAACGTTTCAAGGTCTTTGGAGTCAAAAACCACTGTGGGTTCTCCATGTAAAAGACCGACTGGTTTGAGAGATTTCTCAGTAGATTGTTGATTTCCGCTGATTGACGAAGCATATGTACGACCTGTATTAGGGTTGGCATTTGTCTCTCCCACAACCATAGGCTGGGGAGAGGGCGAAGCAGCCATGGCTGCTATTCACGCCATATTTCGATTGTCAGAGAGAGAAGACAACTTTTGGGTTTAGGGTTCTCGACCGTGTTGATGTGATCTTTCTTTTTTTTAATTAATTTGATCAAGTTTCCTTTTTATTTTTCCTTCACTTTTAATTTCTTTTTGTAAAGGGGGTGAAACGGCTGTTGAGATTCGTTGAAAGGCCATCAGAAAGTTGACTATGTAGAGACCTTATGCTTATTTAGCAAGCTGAAGGAAGGTAGCTCCAGCAATTTACCAAAAAAAAGAGAGAAGAAAAGAAGATGAGTTCTCGAGATATGTCGATGGACACAACAGTGGAAGACGATGAATCATTTGTTTCTAATACAAATGCAACTATCTACGGCGCTTCTTACCTTTCAGTGCGGACTGAAAGCTTAATCTCAGGTCCCAATATTCCTAATTTGTCTTCAACGAGCGAAGACTACTGTCACCAGCAGCAGAGCTCTACTGCTGCTGGTGGCGATAGTGGTGATACTAGTGATGATTTAATTGTATATTCATCTGCATCATCCAACTGGTTTACGAATAATAATAACAATCAAGGAGAGGTAAGGATATTTAATGTTGATTTCAGGGCATTATTATCAATGTCACCTCGTCCTGGTATGAGAATGAACATGAACATCGACAACGACAGGCCCTTAGTCGAAGTCAAGCTTGAAAATCCAACTGATTTCCCAATGGACAACAACGCCTTCAATGCAATGACTGCAAGACAGCTGCAGATGCAGCAGTTCCGTCAGCAGCAAATTGCAGCTATGTCATCTTCATATGCTCAAAACATAAATCAGTTTAGGCCAATGTCTTCTCTTCAAATTCCTCAAGTGCAGTCAGTACTGTAAGTAATTTTATATGCAATACAAGTTGTAGGCGTCTAAATACATCATATGATGTATTATCGTATTCAATTTTTTCTTTTTACAGGAATATGGGAATGGCCAGGGCTTCCCCTGTCAAAGTCGAAGGATTCCGGGAATTGATGGGTGGAGACTACAACAAAAATAGTAGCATTTAGCGGCAATAAATATACATATTAATAAAGAGAGTACTAAAGTCTTTACATTGTCATTAGATCCACTGAACTGATTTCTTTTGCTCTCTCTAATTTTCCTTCCATCTTTTTCTACCATTACCAACTTCACTGAACCAACAAAATCATATCACATGTCGATTTCTGTTTATCGATCTAACTTGATTCATCGATTCAATTTGGCTTATACACCCCTACAGTTCCATGTATAGGGGGTCCCTACTGCTTATAACTAGAAAATCATCTCCCATCCACAGCGGGAGATGCAACTTTCAGGAAATGGTTCATTTGAACTCATATTTTTTATGCACACAGTATAAATTTTTGTGTAAAAATATATTATAATTGTACTATAATATAATCCATTTAGAAAATAATGTCTTTTTCAATTTTTTATACTTCCATTTTTAATCCATTTAGAAAATAATATCTTTTTCCAATAACTTTTTAATTTCAACTTTCCACAAACACATTAAAGACACATATCTTTAATTTAATATCATAGATTCATAGGTCTTTTTTATTTTTTAAAATTCCATATCAAGTTAAAATAAAACAAACAAATTATTCACTTTTAATTTTCTTTTAGATGTCACCTGCCGAAAATTACCAGGAGAACCAAACTATGAATCGTTCAAATCATCAACAATCTTTCTCCTCTTACCGGTTCAGATGGACTAGTTTTCTTCATGAGGCTGTGGAACTTCTTGGTGGCCATGAAAGTAAACTCAAAATTTTAGCGACTGTTTTCATATTTTTGTTTATTCTTTTTTAAGGTTTAATCTTGATTTTTAGGGGATGATCCGCAGTTAATACTGAAGCTAATGGATATCAAATATCTCAAACTTATTCATGTCAAAAATCATCTGCAGGTAATTAAGGGAAATGAAAACTAAAAATAAACAATGAAATGGGAGGGAAAAATTAAAAAGTCTGAATTATTTTGTTATAAAATAAACAGTAAACTGGTCTATATTATATTAAGTGAATTGTTGGAATAAGTGAAAATTTCAAATTTCAAGATAATTGTTGGGACTTTTTTTTCTTTCAGATTTATCATTTCTTTTGATGGGTTTTTTTAACTACTTTATATTTTCTAATAGAATAATTTAGGATTAATCAGAAGGATAATAATAGAAAGTAGCCTTAAATTTTTGTTTTTAAATATTTTTTCTTAAAAGATGTGTCATAACTCAACAATTCACTTAATATGGACTGAAGAGATTATTTCGTAGCTTATTTAATAGTGATTGTTATTGAAATCTTTTTGTATTTGTTAAATAATTTTCTTAAGTTCCAAAATGATTTTTCCTTGCAGACGTATCGGGTTTTTAGAAATGATGGTGCAATGGAAATTTGAAGGGACTTGAGTAGAGATTTGATTTGAAATTACAAGATTGAAAGAAACTATGTTTTTAGACATGATTTGGTTTTGTAACATTAATTAAGCATATTTAACGTGCAATTAAAATTAAAAAGGTACAATAACAATAATATATCAAGTAGTCCCACAAATTGAATCTACAAGGATAGAAGGTACGCAAATCACATTTCTCAGTTGTTTCCGCTAAACCCCGACTGAAAAAAAAAATTCAAAGCAAATAGAATTGAAGATAAAAGTAATTTTAGTAAAAAGAGAAAAGTTTGCTTATAAAAGTATATATCGTAATTTTATTCTACTTTTCACATAACTAATATACACATGAGTTCCAATAAGACTTCAAGATCTAATATTTTTCCTGAATTTATGGTCTTCCTCTATTCCATAATACATTTACTAAAATGTCAATCGAACAAAAAATAAAAGACTAAAGTTCGTGATCAAGTTGTTTTCTAGCTATTGTCATTGCTCACAACGTGTCTCTTTTGGATCAAAAAATGTTTTAGAAAATGTTATCAATTTGATTAGGTATTATGCTTGGACAAATTCATGATTTCTTCCACTCTAAAATTTCATTGAATCTTGCTGGGAGAATTTGTTGAAGTCAAAATCCAATTCAATCATCCATTTAGTGATTTAGATATAAATCTCACAACATTCTTGATTTCGAGTTTCATCATCAATAAAATACATATTTCTATTACTTGACTCACGAAAAAAACATGACATTGGAGTTTTCGAATTTTGTCTTTTAAAATAGTGATAAGATGGCAGATCTTTGTTGGGTCATTTTCTTCGTATCTTTTTCTTGTCTTTTCAGAGCATTTGATGCAAGTACTGGAGATATCGACCCCTTGTACAGGTAACATATTTGATTATTTTCATCTTTTTTTGTGTTAATAACGTTGTGAAATTTGTTCGATTTCTCTTGTCGCTTTTTACTAAAATCATTTAAGTGTCTATTTATACACACCCAAAATTAAAGGTCAAGTTAAAAGTCGTATTATGCTTATATTAAATCATTTTACATACATACATGATTTGAATCAAAACTATTGAGTTTTACCGAATCCGTACATTTCAAGGCTACCTCTTCCTTTTCTCACTATCAAGTTTAAACACAAATAGTCATTAATTTCAAGAATTCATTTATTTGTGTGTCATCTAGCACATTATTTAAAACATGACCACTTCTAAAATTTTGAATTTTATGAGTGTAGGGCATGTATTGTGCAATGTGAAAAGACTGGATGTGCTGGAGAAATATGCTTACAACATTGTAAATACTCTTTAGATGGCTCTTTATTAAATAGCCAAAAAGAGCCTCTATACATGCAATTGAATCAAAGGGATTGTCCAAGTGATTGCAAGTACCATTGCATGGTTCAAAGAGAGAAAAAAAGATCTTCACTTGGATTTGGACCTGTGAAATATTATGGTAAATGGCCATTAAAAAGAGTATTTGAACTTCAGGTTTGTAATGTTATGAATCTTGGACCTAAGTTTTATGTGTCAGAAAAAAATATTTACACAATTATGTAACTTGTTAGATAGTTATAGATAAATCTCTATGATAAACATTAATTTACAATCTGATAAAAATAATACAACTAACATGCAGGGGTGTAGGTAGCTACTATACTGTATGCTACGCCCCTGCATGTTAGTTATGTTACGCGTTACTAGCTCAATTTAGGATGTAATTTTTAGCCTTCCAATAATACGCATTTAGAAATGTAAATCCTTTCAGTGATATACTTGAATTGTATTTTATTAAAATATCGAATTTCATCGTTAATTTGTATATTTATTGGTTTCTTCAAATACAGAAATTTTGCATACGTCATATATAGCTAACATGCTATAATTTTTAGATATAATGTCAGTGTATATAACTTAATTTTTTTTTATTTTTATGTATGACTATTAATAAGAAATGATATCTTGACTTTCCAGGAGCCTCTTTCTGTTGCTTTCTCAGCACTTAATCTTGCAAAGAATGTCCAAGGATGTTTGTCATTTTTCAACCTAAATAAGAAGACATCCTATAATTATGCTGCTTTGTGGCATATTTATGGCTTCTTGTCTGTGAATTCATGTGTTTGGAGTGTTGTCTTCCATAGCAGGTGAGTTAATTATTTGTCATAATTAAGGTGTTAAATGGACGGGTTGAACTGAAAAAAGTTAAGACTGGTTATAATGAATATGAGTTTATAAAGCGGTGGGTCCATTACTTGGACAATTAAAGTTATTTGGATTAAGATGAGCTAAATAATAGGTCAACGTGTCAATGTTCGTTATATATATGTGTGTGAAAAACAAGTATGGATACATTTCAAAGCCCATTTTTTCTACTAAAAGATCCCACGGTCCAAAATTTTGAATCCGCAACTATACTTGGTGTAAGTTGTTATTCAATATTTTTCATAATATTAGAGAATTTGATATTATGAAATTTGTATTCAATTCCTTTAATTTTATTACAGAGGCATGGAAATTACAGAAAAGCTAGATTGCACATCTGCTGTGGCATTACTTGGATTCTCACTAATTATATCAATACTAAGAAGTTTCAACATAAAGAATGAGGCTGCAAGAGTATTGGCTTCTTCTCCACTCTTTGCCTTTACAATTACTCATATTTTGTACCTCAACAACTATCAAATGGACCATGGTAATTTCACCATCTCATTGTATTTTCTACTTCTTTAGTGGTGTCACGCAAATATTATGTAAAGTGAGTTGCTGACGTGGCTATACTTACATGCAATCAGGGGCCACTATATCAAAAATGATCTTTAGCAGCAATTAATTAACGCCAATAGCTTAATTGCCGCTAAAAACATATTTTTAACGACATTTAGCACTCTTTGTAAATGTCCCTAAAGCCTATAGCAACACTAGATCCAATGGCAAATAACTCATGCCAGTAAAGGCTTCATCACTCTTTGTTAGTGTGTATATTTACTGCCGCTAAAAGTTCTTTATGTTCTAGTGGGCAGAGCTAGAGTTTTAGCTACAGGTTCGACAAAACTCAGTGGTTTTGTCCAAAACTCTTTATTTGTGTTAAAAAAATCCACTTAATATGCATAAACTCAAAATTCTGGATCTGTCCCTCCAACAATTTGTCTACTTGATGATTACAATGTTTCTTTTTGTGCATAATAATACTATACTATGCTATGTTTCTATGAATATTACTCTTCCCATTTGATACTCATTTTGAAACTTTTCTCAGGATGGAACACAAAAGTTTGTGTTACAATGGGTGTTGCTCAGCTTCTAATTTGGGCAATTTGGGCTGGAATTAGTCAACATCCATGCAAATGCAAAATATGGATTGTGGTTTTTGGGAGTGGAGTTGCTATGTTCTTAGAGAATTGTGACTTTCCTCCATATGCAGGACTAATAGATGCACATGCACTTTGGCATGCCACAACAATTCCTCTTACTTGTATTTGGTGGAGTTTTATCCAAGATGATGTAAAGTACCAAACATTTGACCTTAATAAGAAAGAAAAATAGTGTTTTTCAATGAGGGGTGGAACTAGAAGGCAACTTACGATTCGGTTAGACCCAGTAAGATTGTCCTAAATCTTGTATATGTGTTAAGAAATTCGTTGAAAATGTACAAGTTTTGAATTTAGAGTCTAGTTTTTAGCATTTGAAGTCGTTGTGGACTTCAGAACCCGTAAAGTTCAAATTGTGGATCTATTTCTATTTTTGACAGGGTTGTTATGTCTAAATGAGGTTGATAGGTTTTGACAAATGACAACTAAGCTTGTAAGAGATGGAATTGATGCAAGTATTGGACAAATACTATTTGCTATGAATTACCAGATTTACATTACATCCTATGGTACTCCTAATTCCATTGCTGCCCAAAATTGTTCCAAAGGATCTCTTTTGGATTTCGCATCGTAATAGGATTAGTAAGGTAAGACATAGCCCCTGTATTTTTTCTTTTGAGTTTTGCTTTTATAATGACAAAGTAATAGCATTAAAAGAGCCATTTTTGGTATTTTATTTTGTTTGGATTGATTGTGTCAACTAATTTTAGTGTGCTTGTTAGGTCATTTTGGTATGAAGAATAATAGTTTCAATGGAAAATGTTTTTCAGGATAAGTGAGATTCATACCTATTTTCTTTTGTTGGTAGGTAAGCAAAAAATATTATCCTAAAAATATTTGTATATAAGCCAAATAAATATTACGGAAGGTGGGGGTGGAATAGGGGTGTGGGGGTGGTGGAGATGGAGGTGGAGACAGAGGCTATAAGGGTGAGGTGAAGATGAGGTGTGTTCGATGGGAGAACACACAATCAATGAGGAAAGCCATTTGTCAAACATGTTTTCCCTATTTCCACCAGGAAAGTTATTTTACTCATTTTAAAAGGCTCCCGAATCGTACATGAATTGTCTCAACATGAAAAAAAAAATCGTATTGATCTAAGTCGCTGCGCAGGGGCGCGACTCCAGAACCGTACATGAATTGTCTCAACATGAAAATAAAATTAAAAAAATATTTTCCTCCATACCAAACATACCCATCATTCTTGCAGACCAAACCTACAAGATACTATCTGGTTACACTAATTTGCCTTTTTAAAATAAAAATAAAAATTGAAACGATAACACCTTGCGCTAAAATTCACTTGTAAAAGTTTGAATGTGTTACTAGGTACGTGTCTGATCCTTCAAAGGTAATGCGTTTTTTGAGGATTCATCACGGATACCCCAACATTTTTGGAGAGTCCGAGCAACATAGATTTTAGCTCAGCTTTGGAAGAAGACAAGCCCTAGTTCTAAAAAATGGCAATTCCACTGACAGAACAGAAGATAATAACCAGAATCTGGGAAGACAGATCAAAAGTAAAGAGAACAGAAGATTCCTGTCTTAACCGTACCATTTATGAAATCGTCCCGTTGAGTTACATGTTTACCTGAGGTACAGGACGACTCCCGGGACCTATGTTCATAAATTTAGGATCTTTGAGCTTTCATGCCAACTCTAAAACTACATAAACAGGACAACTGCATAGTTTTGTATCATAATCACAGTCCAAACGCTACGGTTGTTTTTCTGGCTACTGTAACTAAAACTTACTCTATTATGTTTTATATTTTTGATAAAGTGTGAATTATGTTTATATGTTATCCTAATATCTCATAAAATGACCTTTCATCAAGCTATATCTCACATGAACACTAACGTGCTGTAAAAAGGTTTCACGGTGGAGGAGCCGGAACTCATGCCATTACAGCTTCTTGTCAAACACACTAACATTTGCAAGTGATACATAACAGGATCGATAACCTGCACAACCACTGTCATCCGAGCATTCTATCAACACACACTGTACAATTACACATCACTAACGAGCCAGTAACTATGTTTTCAAATTTACAAAACTTTGTGTATCAATCAGTAGCATACCAATTCAATCAATTACATAATGACACGAAACTACACCTAAACATGGTTAGTTACTGCATTCTCTTTAAACATGTTCCTAAGCCGATGCCTTTTTGAACTCATTTCTAAAGGTTTACATTTGGAGTTGCCTATGGAGATAAAAAGATAATCAAATAGTAGCAAGCCAGAATAACACCATATGAGAAAGAAATATCTTCTTTTGCCAAAAATTTACAAAATTTCTTGAACAAAAGGTAGTAATACTACTGTATGAGCTAAAAAAACTACTTCGGAAATCTAAACTCAAACTCAAAAAAAGTTAGCACTAAACTCCATATACAGTTTAACACATTTACTCATAGACTTTGAAGAGAATGCTCAAGCACCAACCTCATACGACGTGCCAATACGTTCAACTCCGCGACTCTTTGTTCCTTCCATCTCTCTTCAAACTTGTCCGAGCTTGCTTCCTTCAAAATACCACCAAGATTTGATCTTTCTCCAACAACACCATTTCTAAAATCTTTCAAACACTCATCAAACACATCCATCACCACTTTTGCAGCAATATCCCCAACACCAAATCCTACTCCAACCTGAACCGGACCGTCCACACGACTAAAATCAACCCGTTCATCCCCCATTTCCCCTCTATCCAATTCCACATTCACCTCACTCAACTTCCCATCTTCATCATCAAACTCAATATTACCATCATTCTCTTCATCTTCACCCTGTTCCACTTCCTCATTCACTGAAACCTCATTACAGGTTGACCCATTCCCATCTTGGTAGGGAACAATACCATATGGATCCGGGTCATAAATATTCGGCAAAAAACTAACCTTAACCCCAACCAAATTCGATTTCTTCGACTTCTCAGCATTAAAAGGCGACGTATCAGAAAAATCAGGATGCCATAGCTGTTTCAATAGATCATACAAAGCACGATCATGAGGAGACAACAACGACCTATCTAACCCTTTACTCAAACGAGAAGAAATAACCCGAAACTTCTTCCGAAGCCTACGAAGCTTCTCAGAAAGCTGAGATTTCGTATAAGGCTGCGACATAGTGTTCGAAAAACGAGTATAGAAAACATTAAGATCACGAGGGAAGAAGAGATTTTCCGATGACCCATCAAGTAGACCTTGAAGAAACCGGATCTCATCCGGTTCAGTCCATATTCGATGAAATTTGAATGGTGGGGGTTTTGGGTCCGAACCCATTTCTCCGACTCCTCCATTGGCATCACCATCACCATCACCATCAACGCCACCGTCGCCGGTGGCGGAAGTAAAGGGGTCGTCGGTTGCTTTGCGTTTGATAGGGAGTTTATTAGGAGAAGAGGGTAAAACGGGTTGAGTTATTTGGGGTGATTGAGAAAGGGGAAGAATGGAGTCCATGGCTATATGATTAAGGGCTGAACCATTGAAGACGAGAACAGTGCTATTGTGTTCATGAATTTGAGTTAAAAGAGATTTTGATTGATTTGATTTGATTAATTTTGTGATTTGGTTTTAATTTGGTTTGAGCGTTAGTTTCGGTTTAGGGTTAAGACTTTGTAAAAAGGAATTAATTTTATAGTTAATGACTAATTTAATGGAAATTTTTTTAGCAAAATAGGGAGGTTAAGTATTTGGATATTATTATTTACAAATATTGAATTTTGGTCATATTTTTTAGAATCAATTTGAATTTACGGTTGATCTATTATAAAAGTTATTAAAGAGGGTGTTGGAGTAGTATAGTGACTAGAAGGGAGACTTGAATATGGTGTTTATTGGTCGGAAAAAATAATATTCCTATGATAGTTTTTAGGAGGTCCTTTGAAGATGTTTGGAATTTAAAGGTGTATATGTGATGTATATTAGGATTATCATGGATATGAGTGATGAAGCCAAGATCCGAGCTAAGATAGTGAGAGATGACTCAGATCACTTTCTCATCGTGATGAGACTACATTTGGAACCAATCCTTAGTTCGTTCTTATTTATTTTAATGTTGGACGAATTGATGTGACATATTTAATAAGAAGTGTTGTGGTGTATGTTATTCACGGATGATATAGTATTGATTGATGAGACGTGTGGTAAAATTAACGATAAACTGAAATTTTAAAAAAAGTCATAGAATCTTAAGGTTTCAGGTTAAGTAGGACTAAAACCGAATATCTAGAATGCAAGTTCAATGAAGATCAAAAAATTAGTCATACTCAAGAAAGGAAACTTCAAGTACCTTTGTTCCATAATCCAATGAGGCGTTGAGACTGACGATGATGTTGCACATCATATTGGAGCGGAGTGGATGAAAGAGGCTCTCATCTAGGGTACTTTGCGATAAGAATGTGTCATCAAAATTTAAAGGTGAATTTTATAAAGTGATGGTTAGACATACTTTGTTTTATGTTGTAGAGTGTTGACCAATCAAGAATGTTCACATACAAAAAATGCACATGCAAAGACGAGGATTCTCATATCGATGTTTTGGCATACTATGAGAGATATAATTAGAAACGAAATTATATGGGGCAATATGAGAATGACCTTCGTAGCAGATAAAATGAGGGAAACGAGATTGAGATGACCCAGATATATGAAGATGTGCGATGATGCATCAATAAGGAGGTGTGAAAGTTGATTGTAGTAGGGGCCATAACTCAAGGAATATATATATGCAAAAAAGAATTGGGAGGAAGTGCTTAGATAGGAAGATATTGAGTGTTGTCACACTTCGTATAAGAGAGGTAGGGGTCCCTCTCTCCGCTCTTCTTCCCGTTTTAGTAGTATCTAGAGTTATCACATAATTTCTTATTCTTTAATGTGTATTACTATTTGTTGCTACATTATTTTGTATCTTACCGTTTTGTTGTTTTAGTCTCTTACTTTCTTGCATCAAATACATTTTTATTAAGCAAAATTTATTCAAAAGAAACTCTTTACCTCATAAGAATAGATATAAGATCTGTGTATATCCTATCTTTTACTAATGACGAACTTCAATAGGATTATATGAAGTTTGTCTTATTGTTGTAGAATGGTAGGATCCAATATGATTTTTCTCTTTTATAATCTAATATAATAAAATATTGATAGTATTATTATCAAATAAAAAAGTTTATCATTCTTTTAAAATTGAATAATATGCCATAGAGAGATTTTTAATAAAAAATTTAACTTAAATGAAAATATATTTTTTTAATCTTTTACTCCAACACTATAAAAATACGTAATAAAAATGCACAAAAACTATTTAATCTTAAAATACTGAATTAAGCAAATCCATCCAAAGAGTCCAGCTCTTCCTCCCCAACTCCGCCGTCTCCACCGCGACGCCGCCACCCTACGCACCCTCCATCCGCAGCGCCACCCTGCATTGCCGCCCCCATTCTTAATATTAATTCCCTTCTTCCATCACGTACCATCTGCATAATTTAACCTCTGGCAGTCATCTTCTTCAATCAACCATGAAGATAAAACTACCTCTTTGAGCTTCAAATTTCATCTTATGGGCAAAAAAATGAACTTATCACCTCGTATTATCTCCCCTTTAGCTTCCAATTTACTCACAAAAACTTCCTATTTCTTCATTCAATTCCACCAAAATCCATATTCAACTCATTCACACCAAACTCTTCAAGATTCCCCCAATTCCAACAACCCCATCATCACTTCTATATGCAATTCACTACGTAGAGGAGAAAATTGGGAAGCCTTAACAAAAAAGTTTCAATCTTTTCACTTTACTGACCCAATTATTCAAGAAGTGCTGTTACAGCTCAAAGAACCTCATGATGCAAAAAATGCCCTCAGTTTCTTCCATTGGTCAGCAAAAAGTTTTAATTCTCGACATGGGGTTTTTATTTATTGCATTATAATTCATATTCTTGCAAAATCTAAGCTTGTTAGACATGCCAATGCGTTGATTGAATCTGTTTTGAGGAAAGAATCAGGGGGTGAGGAAAATGTGTTTGGTGTTCTTGATTCTTTAATTGGAAGTTATAAATTAGCTGATTCGTGTTCGTTTGTGTTTGATTTGTTTGTGCAATGTTGTGCTAAGTTGAGAATGGTAGATAAGGGTCTGGATGTTTGTAAATTGTTGGATGAAAATGGTTTTATGCTTAGTGTAATTAGTTATAATACTCTGCTACATGTCGTGCAAAAGTCGGAAAAGACTTCTATGGTTTGGGGTATATATGAGTATATGATTGAGAAAAGGATATACCCGAATGAAATGACAACTAGAATTATGATTAGTGCTTTGTGCAAAGAAGGGAGGTTACAGAGATTTTTGGATGTTGTGGAGAAAAGTCATGGAAAAAGATGTCAACCTGGGGTTATTGTGAATACATGTTTGATATATGGGATGATTGAGGAAGGTAAAATTGAAGACGGGTTGAGGTTGATGAGGAGAATGTTGCAAAAGAATATGATACTCGATACAATTTCTTGTTCGTTGATCGTTCTTGCAAAGGTGAAGATGAGAGATCTGGAGTCTGCTTGGGGGGTTTATGATGAAATGCTTAGGCGGGGTTTTGAAGGGAATGCACTGGTGTACGATTCGTTCATTGGGGCGTATTGTGAGGAGAAGCGGATAGATGAAGCAATTAAGCTGATGGACGAAATGGAGTGTTTGAATATGAAACCGTTTGGTGAAACATTCAATCATCTGATTATGATTTGTTCAGAAGTGGGAAGATTAGAAGAAAGCTTGAAATTTTGTGATAAAATGATAGGAAATGGGCTCCTTCCTAGTTGTTTATCTTTTAACAAACTTGTTGCCAAGCTTTGTGAAAATGGAAGTGCAAAGTGTGCTGATAAGCTATTGACTGCTCTGATGGATCAGGGTTTCATTCCAGATCAAAGCATCTATAGTTACCTCATTGCTGGTTATGTCAACGTAGGTGATGTTGAGGGAGCAGTTAAGCTTTATTATGAAATGCAATATAGGTCGATCTCTCCTAATACTTCTATTTTTGATTCTTTAATTATTGCTTTGTGTCAATGTGGGAGATTGAAAGAAGCGGACGAATTTCTCTCTTTATTGATTGGTCAATCCTTGACACCAAGCATTCATGTTTATAAGAAATTGATCGCAAGACACTTGGAGAGGGGTGATGAAACAAGGGCTAATCAGCTGTACAGACAAAGACGTACAGAGATTGACGACATACAATAGAATATTTCTGAGCTTTCTACTTTATTTGCAATGCTCTATCTAGCTGTATCAGTAAGCGGATTAAAGTTGTTCCGCACAACTTTCTTTATGATGGCATTGGTGAATGTTTGTGGCAGGTGGTAACATGATCAATATTTATCCATTGCACATGCATATACCTTTTACCCCTTGCCTGCTTGTTCTAAATCTGTTTTCTCTTTTTCTAGCACTGGATGGATGAGACTGATGGTACAAGTGATTCCGTACTAAAGCATAAACCTATCTGGGCTACTTATAACCCGAAGTGGAAGAAGGAGAAGAAAAGAACAGTAGAAAAGAAGAAACAAGGTGATCTGCACCGCACATATGGTACCAAAGTCATTCCAGTGTGAGCGCAACAACCTATTATCTCACGCCTTTTATCGATTGCTTTTAACTGCTGTATTGATGCCACTTCTCTCTCTCTCTCTCTGATGTTTAACATTGCCTTCTGATACTAAATAAACACATCAGAAATATTGCTATACAAATCGATTGTACTATTTTTCTTATAACTGAGAAATCACCGAGGAGAAGTGGTGCAAGGCTCAATACTCGGTGGATAATGGGCCTGCCCCTCTACCCTTCTCCATTTAAATACCAAGTTTTGTCTGTTGCAGGGTTTGAACCAGTGACATGTGCCTACTTGGGAGCTAAATTGATAGTGCAGCTTTCTTTCTTTGCTCAGTGACCAATTACTAGTTCTGCTAAAAGACTTGTCTTTGATGTTCAGGCGTTTGTGTGTATTTTATGTAAACCTTTTTACCTATTGCACTGAATGGTTAGATATGATCATCAAATGCTTCTGCATTAATCATTGAATTGATCTTTGATATTGGACATCATGGACAACAATAATAGCATATTACACTATGCCTGTAATCGTTTTTTTTATTTATGTCATGATTAAGATTGATGAATTAAAACAAACTTGTACTGCATGCTGTTCATTTTTTACATAGTTGACCTATAGCAATATTATTGCTGAATTATTAGAGGATATCTATCAGAAATGCCAAAAAGGCATCGCCTTTGATATACTTGTAAAAGAAAAGGCGTTGTCTTTGATACATCTCTCTTCTATTTGGCAGTTCTGATTATTTCTTGTGAAGTTTGATATTTTTTTTCTTCTGTTAGTTTGACAATGAATGGAAACAAATATAACTAAGCCTTAATCCCAACCTAGTCGGGGTCGGCTATGTGAATCCTCACTACCCCTTCCGCTCCATCTAGACATATCTCCATCCAATATTCAATAGATCAAGTTCTCTTAACTTATACTTTATCAAAATTTTTAAAAAAAAATCAGATTCTTTACATTTTGCACTGACATAAAAATCCCCCAACAAGATCTAAAAGCCTAAATTCCAGAAGATTGTTTCTCCTATTGCCGCCATTGTGAACAAGAGTGCCATGCTATAACAATCTCCTCCTTGTTTACAGGTTTCTTCTGTCTTTAGCAGATATGGATGAACATCTTATAATGGAAGACGAAAGTCTTGTTTGGACAAGTAAAGATGTAGTTATTGTACTCCAACATCAGAATGATAAGATACCTTTGAGGTAAGTGAATTTTTACTCAGTTTTCATTGTCTTATTTATCTTGTTTGTTTTGGTGTCCTTCAGTATGATTTTCTACTGTATACTACAATCATGGAACTATTTAAAAGGAGATCGATGACTTCTGATCTCCAACCAGTCTAACTTTTCTGCTAATTGGATTGACTACAGAAAACGAATATAGAGGAAATGTCATTGAGAACCATACTCCACGTATATAGCGAGATTTTAATTCTCCTGTATTCGGCCAAGGCATCTAAAAGATTTTGCATGCAATTTCTCTAGACTATTTCTCTGCTCATCAGAAGTGTTCTTGTGATTTGGTGTTGTCTAATACATTTATGAGAAACACAAAATGTGGTAAAAGAAGTCAACCTCAAATTATTTCATTACGTGAACTTACAAACCTTCCATTAAACTTTTCTGATATTTATTCTCCGGTTTGGTGATCTTTACTGGCTTCCTGTTCGCATTTGACCTCAAATTACTTGCTTCCTGTAATTCGCATAAAATAAACTCTCATCATTTACCATCAGCTGCAGAGGAACACAATATATGCACGTGTTGAGTCAGCCCTTCACCGGATCAGTGAGACATCGGAGGTACTTCATTCGTACCAAACACACTCCTATATAAGTATATATAGTCTTGATTTCTGCATTTTCCTTATCAGCACAGTCCACAATCTTAGTTCTGGTAGTCCATGAACTCTTTCATCAAACTATCTCCAGAGCCAGCTTTCTTTTAGGAATCAAAAGCTCACCTCGACTTTTGCTTCGACCTTAGTCAGTTAGTCAGTTAGTTTTTGTATGTCTGCCTTACAATCCACAGAATTATTTCAAGGTATGTGCTTGGACTCTTCAAAAATATCAACAGGTGCGCGTCAGATCGAACACGAATGCAGCAACTTTCCATCTATTTTTTGAGTGTTCTTATTCTGCAGCTATATGGTGTTCCCCTTTTAAAATGGCATGGAATCAGAAGACAGGCCACAGGGTGACAAGATGAAGTGGATTTGATGGTATCCTGGAGCTTGTCAAGCTCATTATTCCGGAGATATTCTATACAAAGACGGAGTCAGCATTTAAAGCTTATGGGTTCTACATTTTGCGTTTTTTAAAATGAATTCTTCCAAGTTTGATGATAAAAAAGTTTATTTACCAAAATAATGTATATTTCACTATATCAGTCTTCTTTTTTTTTAAAATCAATTTTTCATGTTATGCTATACCATGTGTTTTTAGTATTTGAACAATTGATGCCGTTGTAAATAAGTTCAACTATATTGCGCTTCGAAAGCTAAGTATTATCAATAAATACATCACATTTTACATACAAAGCAAACACATGACCAACTAAGGGTGGACATGGTACGATATTGAAAATTTTGATTTTTCAAAATACTAGATCATAGTTTGTATATGGTGTGGTTCGGTTGTATTTTTTTAACTTTCTTTTAATGACAAAGAAAATTTGTAGCCGCTACTCTTTGGGTGTGTATAGGGTAAAACTTTCGCTCCTATGCAATAGCTCGTAAATCATACAGGAGAGGTAACCCGCACCAGGCCAGGCATTCAGAAGGCAAACCCCTTGCTTTTGCAAGCAAGAA
The DNA here is from genome assembly GCA_029582245.1 of Solanum etuberosum. Taxonomy (NCBI): domain Eukaryota; kingdom Viridiplantae; phylum Streptophyta; class Magnoliopsida; order Solanales; family Solanaceae; genus Solanum; species Solanum etuberosum. The sequence continues at coordinate 14,610 of JAJONR010002453.1, read as the reverse complement.
GTTTCGAACTTGAGACCTCCAATATGAAAGTTTCAAGCCCGAACTACTGGGCCACCCCGAAGGGTATAGTTCGCTTGTATTTTAAGGTTTGATTAATATTTTGCAATATGGTAAATTGATGTTTATTCGGTTTCAACTTACATATAATGGAGAATTATAACTTTATATTTTTATTGGTACTATAATAAATATTGTAAATTGCATATATAACCATATACTTCTTGATATTCGATATTTTGATAATTTTATTAGAAAATAACAAATATTATTTTTATTAAAATGCATACTAAATATCATATCAAATATAATAATATCAAAATTGCAACATAAATTTTTTTAAGTTTTAATATCTATCGTACCATGTATACCCCTACATCTACATATGCGTATATATATATATTCATTACTTTCTTCTTCTTTCCTTTAAAAAATTTACTGAGATTTAAACTCTGATCTCCCACGATCTATTCCATTTTCAACTGATACAAGTTGTAGGAAAAGAAAAATATTTGCACACATGTTGCCAAACAAGTCCATATATGTGCCACTTGTGACCAATTAATTTATAAAATATAATTGAAAAGTACACAATACTATTTGAGGTAATTAAACAATAGATAAAAACAAAGGAAGAAAAAATATATGAGGTACTATATTGTTGGTTTCCCTATAATAATAATAATAATAATATTCTGTTTGGTTTTTTCAAAAGTACAAGTATTAAAATTGAATTAGAACAAGTTAGTTCTCCAAATTCCTAGCCATAAATGTATATTTGTAGAATATTTTTGGGTATTTTTCATGTTAATGACTGGAATGTTTACCAAATTAAAGTTTGGGACAACCACCAAAACAGACTTTGACAAATCCATTAACGACTTCACTTGACCAAATTGTACAACTTCCTATAAATAAATTAATATTTTAATCAGAAAAAAACATAGTTCCTTAGAAATTAAATACAAAATTAATTTTAACAAGAGGGGTTAAGTACAAGTATTTGTTGGATATAATAAAATGTATTGCCATTTGCCAATGATAGTATTCGGAACGGGCTCCGTGTTTTAGTAATTTTTTAAATCGTAGAAGCATTCAGAACGGACTCGTGTTTCATTAAATCTTTTTGGCATAAACCACCTCCTTAGTATGACTTTTTAAAAATCCTTTTTCTTTGTTGCCTAATTAATCTAGCTATAGTCCAGGAATTATGACATAGCCTTCATGTGCAATGGGTGTCTTAACGTACTAAGTAAGGAGATTTTTTAATAATTGAAAAAAAATGTTACTTCCTCCGTCTCATATTATTCATCACTTTTCCCTCTCGAAATTCAATTTATGTGAACTTTGATTAACATTATATTGACATGAGAATGAATGTAATATATAGTATTGTTTGTATAATTTTTGAATATCCAAATCTCAAATTTTAAAAAAATATATTGAGTTGATATAATCCGATTAACAAATTGATCTGACACTTGAAAAGGAAGTATCATTGATATTTTAAAGTCTGCATATTTTAATTAATTTGAGTACTTAAAATTGTGAAAAATTATGTACATACTTTATAATTGTGTCAAATATTTTAGAACCTTCCAAGAAGTGAAGAAAAAAAATGTCTACTAATGCATAAATTACAACAATTCTGGTAATTTTTTTTTGTTTTATATATTTTAATATTTTGTAGCAACTGCCGTGTATAGAAAAAACCCTATGTCTGCGTTTTTGCCCAATTAAAAAAGCACATTGGTCAACAGTAAATACCTAATACCATTAAAAGTCAACCTTCTATTCAACATGAAATTATATTATTTTTACTATATACTAATATATATAATAAACAAAACACACTTTTTTGGTATAGGATTCAGCTAGATTTTTCATATACTAACTGCACTATTATATTACAATAATATTAGACCATCTAAACCTATAAGCTTCGAAGCCTATATATATATATATATAGTTGAAGATTAGTTATAAGGAATTCATTTCTTGTGATTAATAAGGTATGCATGTAGCCATTTTTTTCCTTCTTCTTTCTAATCCCTTTAGCATCAAAGTTTTTTTTGGTAAAAATTAATTATCAACGTCGATATTTATATCAGACTAATAGATGAACGATATGTATTTGTTTGTCCACTTCTTTATTGTATATATTCCACCTCATTAACTCACTTGTAAGTTAATATAGTTCGGTGTAAACACCTGATACATAAAAGTTTTTATCATTTTTCTAGTTGGGGCGTTTTTAATACATCCTTTGAAATGCGTTACTATTTTCTTATTAGTTAATTTTTAAAATGATATTTTATACACTTGGAAATAATGTGACTTCAAAAAAAAATTCCACTTTTTCTTTGATTAATGATATGTTTTTATAGCCATGCTGAAATTTCATGGTATATATATTTAAGATCATGAGTTCTATTTTTTTCTTAAACTTTGTACTCAGTCATTAACGTTGACGTTAATTGGTTCTTGTACGTGTGTTGCAGAGTTAAAAATGATGAATACGATAGGGTGGAAGAGGCAACTACAACATCTTGTTTTATGGTTTTGTGCAATTGTTTTCCATCTTTTCTTGCTTGTTAATGGTTCAAGAACTGACCATTTTAGGTATACTTTATGATAACTTGTTCTTGTTTTCTTTTTTTTTCCAATATAAAGTCATGAATTCTTCATCGATGAGATACACATGATACTTTAGACAAATCTCGCATCTGAATGTGAGAAGGGAGTGAAGAGATTTATAAGAGACAATTTAAGTTTACATAGTTTGCGCGCTTTTGGGGGTCAATATGATGCAGCGCAAAAGACAAATTCTTGTGAAAAATATGGTATTAGAGTTTGTATCCTTAATAAACCTTCATGAGGACTTTGAGTCACTAATTAAGGCCCTACATATGACGATTAACGCCCTGACTAATGGCGAGTCAAGTAGGACTGACATACTTCTAGGTTGACAAGCTTCTAAAGATGAGGTGCACACGATATTTTATTTAATTAGGTGATCTCACGTCAGAATGAAAAAGGAAAGTGAATAATTTTATAAGGGATTTTGATGTAACGAAAGACAAATCCGTGAAATGAGTATATAATTTACGATGTTGGTGCATGTTTCTTATATGAAGAAAAGTATTGCCGCCATCTTTTGTTATTTCAAACTCTTTATGAACGATCTTGCATAGATTCTATATATGATATGATTAAGCATTTCTAATTTGGTTTATAGCCATCAAACATGACAATTGACAAGAATTTAATTTTACTTATTTATTTCTTTTTTACTTTCATGCAATTATGACTATACTATATTATCCTAAAAAGGTAAAAAAAGTCATAACTCACAATTGAAAAAAGTTCCATCCAATTAAGTACTATTTTCTCTAGCTAGCATTAAATTAGTCATAAGTTTTGGTCCTTAGAATTGATTCTACCATTTCTTCTTTCACATTGTACCTAGATCTTGAACATAATTAGTTTTACAAATTGTAAGAATTGGTTGAACAACCTATTCCATAGGTATGGCAAGTTAGCCAACCTTCATGACAACTTGCATGCATGTATGTGGTAAAATGGAATAAAAACAAGTTGGTAAAATTCATTCCACCATTAATTAAAAGTCTCGGGGTTTAAATCCTGAATTAAAGAATTTCACAATAAGGTGTTTTTTACCACTTCAGCACGAATTCAAATTAGTCAGAATGACGTGTTTAGACTATTACTTTCACATCCCTGCCTGCGTAAACTAAACATGTGGTAATGGGGATATTAATTTGCATAAGTTGACTATTTTTTTTTAGTCTTATCAAATTCTATTATATATGTTACACAATATTATATATCTTCTGATTTTGTTTTGAAGTGTATTATTATTAGAGAAATACTACATCTCACATTAATTATGTTCTTTTAGAAGGGTTTATAATGGTTTAGTTATTTACGTAGTTGTAAACTTATATCCAATTTTCTTCTTTTTTGTTAAATAATCCTAATTGCAGGCATACTCCACTAAGAAATAGTCAAAAGTTGGCATCAACTACTCCTCCTGTCAAATTGCTTATCTCAAGTGATTATGTAAGTATCCACTTTCACTAATTCTTATTGGAGTTTGAATTATATATACAATTGGTACAAACATTTGTTATACAATTAAGTCATGTTTATTTTTGTAACATGATATTAGAGTCAGACTTGTTTTAATTTATGATTTACTCAATGTTAGGCCATTATATTATATTGTCCATGCTTCAGTTAACCAACATCATGAGAATGCAATGGTACTATATATTCCGTTTCTCCCACATCGACTATAGAGGGATTAAAAGATCTCTTTATGTGATTTTGAACAATAATTCTTCTGATAGGCAAAATTCATTTATGTTTGGGAAAACTACCTGATTAAACATATATACATACTATATAAACCTTCTACTTTCACTTTCAAATAATTACGTATCTTACTAGTAATTAAAAGTTTCCTACTATATATTGAGGAAGATACACCTAGATACATGTATTTTTGCTACTAAATACACTAAAATAGGGAGAGAGGCGATCGAGATAGGGAGGGAGGCGAGCGAGATTTGTTATATGTATCTCAGATACATACGAATCCACTTGAATACAGTGTATCTAGAACAAATTACACCTAATTTTGACTTCATGTATTCCGAGATACATGTATCTGAACATATCTAGATGCACCAAGATCTGGTAAGATTCATAAAATTTCAAACTAGAGTATATCTAAGTAATTAGCTCCTAAACTAGCGAAATTTCTGTATATCTATCTTATTTAATTGTTGAGCTAATGTTCAAAATATTATTAGGTAGTGATGGATAATGGCATTGTCAAAGTTACCCTAACTAATCCCACTGGATCCATTGCTGGGGTGAGCTACAATGGTATTGATAATGTACTAGAGACAGACTTCAAAGATACAAATAGAGGGTAAGCTAACTTTAAGCATTCCTTTTCTATTTATTTTTTAATATAACTTAAAAGATAAGAACAAAAAACAAGTTTGAAAATGAATAATTTAATTAATTTATTAATTATGTAGATATTGGGATACAGTGTGGGAACGTCCTGGAGACAAAGATCACACTTTTGATATGTAAGTTATTACTTATTCTTTTCATTTATGAGATTAATATCTTCGGATTTCGAGAGTCGAACTTTTTCATATTAACCTGAAATATCTATTTTTTAAGAAATTTATATATTTTGAAAACTACGTAAAATGTATACACAAGTCAAATAATTCAAAATTCAAAACTATTTAGAAGACACGAAAAAAATTTATTTGAATTTCGAAATTCAAACAGTAACGTCTAAATTTGGATAGAGGGGTATTATTTATTAGAATTAAGCATGCAAATAAAAATATTTTGCAGGCTTTTAGGGACAAAATTCAGAGTCATTGCACAAGACAAAAATAAAGTTGAAGTTTCTTTTACAAAAACATGGAATCCTTCAAATAATGGTACTACACATGATCTTCCTCTAAACATTGACAAAAGGTAAGTTTTTTATTTTTATTTTAATTAAATAATCATTATTATTACTGAATTTTATGAAGTTAAAAATTGTACTAATAAAAATATTAACAATTTTTATAAAATAAAATAAAAAAATTCAGGTTTGTTATGTTGAGGGGAAGTTCTGGATTTTATTCATATGGAATATTTGAACACTTGAAAGGCTGGCCAAGCTTAATTCTTGAAGAAGCCAGAATTGCCATTAAGCTCAAAAGGACTATGTAAGATTCCAATTATTTATATTTTTTTTCATATCATACTTTATTTTATTTTTTATAAATTCAAAATCCATTCACCCAGACTTTCACCTCTCGCGAGGAATGGGATTTTGCAAGATCTTATCTCCTTTTACATCTTAGACAAAAAATTAAATTCTATTCTATGAAGTTTTTTATTATTACTCTGTTCGTTTATTTTTACTGGTCCACAATAAATTCTATGTTGGTTTTTTTTTAGGTTCCATTATATGGCAATATCAGATGATATTCAAAGGATGATGCCAACAGATGAAGATCGATCTGATGGGCAAATTCTTGACTATAGAGAAGCTGTTAGACTAACAAATCCATCCAATCCTAAACTTAAGGGAGAGGTAAAAATAATAACATAATTATTATTCGAAATTATTTTGGTAACCAAACTATCTCTAATTAATACATTTGTTTAATTTATTTTATATTATATTAGGTGGATGACAAGTACCAATATTCATTTGAGAATAAGGATATAAAAGTACATGGATGGGTTTGCAATACTCCACACGTAGGATTTTGGGTTATAACACCTAGTTATGAAGATCGTAATGGTGGACCCACCAAACTAGATCTCACTTCTCATGCTGGTCCCACCTCTTTAGCGGTGAGTCATTTTTATACGTTAAAATTAGTTTATGAAAATATAATTTGTTTAACTCATGTTAAGTTGAATATGTTAATCACCTAAATGTTGAGCTCGCACGACTAAGAGCATGTTTGTCAGGAGATCAAAAACACTTTTTTTGAAAAAATTAAATGTTTGATAGTAAAATTATTTTTAAATGAAAGCAAGAGCAGTTTTTCTGCTGAGAAGAAGCTAAAAATTTATATGGTTGAATGAACATCTATTCATTTAGTTAGAAATTTTCAAATATTCTAGCAATATTCATCTTCTTTTACAGGTATTTTTCAGTGGACATTATGCAGGGCCAGAGTTGGGAGTCGAAATAAAAGGAGGAGAGCCATGGAAAAAAGTTTTTGGGCCTGTATTTTTCTACCTTAACTCTGATTCTAGTGATAACCATCCTACACTTTGGGAAGATGCTAAAAGACAGGTAAATTCATTCATTCCGGGCGGTTATTTTATCTTGCGTTTGGTAATGGGTATTATTTAGTTCAGGATTATATTATTCCACCATTTTAGTATAAACGGTGGAATGAGTTATCTCATACGAAAGGTGAAAGTGACCAGAGGCGGAGCTAGAGTTAGGAGTTTGGGGGTTCTAAATTTTAGGACAAAGAGAAAAATATTGCACAGCGTGCTTCTTTTAAAAAGAAAAAGAGATCTTTTTGTTGATAGTGGGGTTCAAACCCTCAACAGTTGTATGAAAATCATTTTCACCCCTTTCTTATCACTAAGTTGTCAATCTTTTGTTAAGGGGTTCCCAATACATATATATTTATTTAATTTTTTAATAAAAATATAGGGTCTACGAAAAAGTTAGTGGGTTCGTCCGAACCCATGAACCCCCACCTAGCTTTGCCCTCTAGGTGAAACAAAATAATCACATAAATTATCATTATATATTTCATAGCATACCACCAATCAAACGATTCCGATGTATTTTAACTTGTTAACCTAGGCTATTAATTAATTTTACTCTATGGTTTAAGTTACTATATATATTAGACGTGTTATACGCATAGTTAAACGTTGATGTAGGTAACTTAAACCGATTATGTGAAATATTGTCGGTATACAGAAATTAAACTCGCGTAAATTCAATTTATTTCTATGCAGATGCAAGAAGAAACTGCAAAATGGCCATATGATTTCCCAGAATCTATTGATTATCCCCATGCTAATGGACGTGGTACTATTAGAGGTCAATTATTCGTACGAGACAGGTACTTTAATTAATTTACCATGTTTATATTGTTTAAAATTATAAGGAAAATATTAATTAATTTATTTTTTTAGGTACATAAACAAAAATCCTGTCTATGCAAAATCTGCATATATTGGATTAGCACTTCCTGGAGATGTTGGGTCATGGCAATATGAGACTAAAGTAAGGCCCATGGCGGAAATAAGATTTTCATTAAGAGTTTAATAATCATCCTATGATGAAAATTTGAATAATCGTCAATTTTGTGTACATTATGATTTTTGGGTTCTTTTCGTCCCTCTAGCTTCGTTTCAAAATTGAAGTACGTCCTTATGATTCAACTAGAGGACGTATAATTTATCGACTCTAATGTCTTGTTTCCTCTCAGGGTTATCAATTTTGGACTCAAACAGATGAGACTGGACACTTTAATATTACTGGTGTTAGACCTGGAACTTATAACTTGTATTCTTGGGTCCCTGGAATTATTGGAGATTACAAATACAACTATGACATTATTGTCAAACAAGGTCCTTTTCTTTTTTTCCCTTTTTACTTTAAAATTACGGATTTAATATAACAGTGACAAATAGATAGACTGAATACGTCATTTAAGACGAAAGAAAATTAATAAATGTGTCATACTTCAACCCTCTAAAGTTTGTGCATGTCTTTTTAGTGATCTGACAATGTAAAATTTATCGAAATTAAGCAGGAAGTGATATAAACTTAGGTCACCTAATTTATGATCCTCCAAGAAATGGTCCAACTTTATGGGAAATTGGCATTCCTGATAGGACTGCTGAAGAATTTTTTGTGCCTGAGCCATTGCCTGGCCTCACAAATCAATTATTCAACAATACTACACAAAAGTCAGTTTCCTTTTTACTATCTTATATTTGCTAAACAAAAATAATAATTAGTATATAGTTTGATTTTAACTAAAAATAAATTTGATTATTGTTTATAATGTCAACAGATATAGGCAATATGGTTTGTGGGATCGATACACTGATTTATATCCAAATAAAGATTTGGTGTATAAAGTTGGTGTTAGTGATTATAGAAAAGATTGGTTCTTTGCTCATGTAACCAGGTAACTATTATTAGTACCATTATTCATATTTTCATTTTTGACTTCCTATTCGGTTTAGGTTATTTTTTTGGGTTCAATTAATTCAAATTCACTTCATGATTTAAAAAAAAAATCATGGGTTTGATTGACTGACGCAACCTTAAAAGTCAGCTTGTGAAGTGAGGATTATGAGAAACTATGTAAAGAAATCATCCCATCCTTAAAGAGCCCGATGCAAAAAGCTCAACCACCCCACCCCTAGGTACGCGGGCAGCCAACTAGAGCCCGATTATAGGATATGGGGTCCAACATTAGATAAATGAAGAATTAAGATGAATATATCAGAAAAATTAGACTTAGGACATAACTCAACCTTAAAAGCAAGCTAGATAGAAGTGAGGAGTCATGTCTATCCCAGTTCTTTTTTTTACCAGATGATGTGCTCTCATCTTATATGTCTATGCTCTAGATATCTAGTCCTGAGCATGGAGAGATTGGGGTGGGGTGGGGAGGGAGGAGATCTTTTCAAGACTCGAACTTGAGACCTCTGAGTAAAGATGAAGCGAATATTTATTATCCCACTATAACCTTTAAAGGTCATATACATATTTCCCACTACATTTTAAATCAAGTAGTTAAATATGTTTTATATCTTCTAAGTTCTTGAACTATCATATTTCATTGCAGGAGAACTAGAAACAAGAATTATATACCAACAACATGGCAAATTTCATTTAAACTCCCAAGTGTTGATCCAAAGGGAACTTATACACTACGTGTGGCACTGGCTTCTGCAACCTATTCCCATTTACAGGTATACATATATATAGCCAAGCCTCAATTGGAATTTGTACTATCCAATCAATTTCCGTACATTTAACTAAAGGTTTTGGGCACGAGTCATGGTTATATGATTGGAGATATATACTAAGCAACGAAATATTAAAGAACGATAATTGAAAGCAAATTAAAAAATAAAGAATTCGACTAAAATAATCGAATAGTCTAAGTGAATCTTAGTAGTTTAGTTAGTTGGCTATCTGAACTTTCACCTTGCTGGTGAGAGTTCGATTCCCTATCTTGTAATCTCCTCCCTCGTTTGTGTTACTTTGCAAATGATCTCTTTACTTGGATAATATTAACATGTTTTTTTTTTCTTGCAATTTTAGGGGAGGATCAACAACCCCTCTAGAACAATGCCTCACTTTGAAACTCCATCAATTGGGAGGAGTAATGCTATAGCTAGACATGGGATACATGGATTATATTGGCTTTTCAATTTTCAAATTCAAGGATTACAACTAAAAAGGGGAGAAAATACAATATATTTGAAGCAAATAAAAGGTGGTAATCCTTTCTATGGCCATCAATATGACTACATTCGTTTGGAAGGCCCTCCACAACAAAATTAATCAATTAAGTCAATATTATACATATATAATTAGGAGGATTTTCCACTTTAATTACCTCAAAATGTTAATAGTATTTTCTTTTTTCTTACACGATATTGAGTAGGGGTTTAATTTCTTTATTGATAATCATAATTCTTTGTAATTTGATTACCTTGGAAAATTATGTAAGCATATATCATAATTCTTAATTGTAATAGTATGATAGTCAATAGCAAGTTCATTTTTTCTCGTCCCGTCATTGAAATCTAACTAATCCGAATTCACATTGCGGCCTGCATAGGCCCCATTTCCCAAGGATTTTTTTTTTCATACACAAGACTTGAACCTAACACCTATAATTAAAAGAGGAGCAGTCTCATCTACAACACCAAATTTTGTGGTGGTGGCATCAAGTTCTTATAATTTGTCAACAACAACAAATGATAATGTTAGTTTAGATATTAATTGAAACAAAAACATGGAAATATGGAGAAAGCAGTATTTTAGCAAAAGGAAAAAATGGAAAATCTTTTTGAACAATTATTTAGAAAACTAACATGTTACGTGTGACAAGATAATTAAAATAATCTTCTTGAGGTCTTACAACATCATTACTATTATTAATTCAACATTAATAATGAGTATTATTCGCTTCCTTATGAAGATCTGCCTCTATAATTGCAAAATTATAATTTATAATAGCCTTCCAATCATTGTCATTAGATCTAGTAATTCATACTATTTAGATACTCTTAATAATTTTACTGAATTAATTAAACTTTTTATTGCCTTTCAATCACTTCCATTAAATTTAGTATTTGATACTGCTGTCACATTATTAATATTTTTTTTCCTGCAATAATGTTTATCTTACTGGTTTATTTTAAATAATATTTCCCCAAGGGATACATTATCTACGAGAAAATAACAAAAATAGTCTCTTATATTTGAGGATAGGTTTGAAATAACCGTTGAACTATGAATAAAGATAATTATCAAGAATTCACATTTAGAGGTACAATTTTTGAAATTTGTTTTTATTTACGAAGTCTAATGCATCTTTTGGTGGTCTAATTTCCACTATTTTTTATATCTTTTTAGTGTTTAGGGCGGTTGTTTGTGTTCCTCATTTTTGGATTTGATGAGACTTTGTTGGTCTTTATAGCTTAATCTTTTTTCCACTGTTTTCATCAAATCTAGTTAATATAATTTGTTAAATATATAGCAGAGACTATTGGGTATTTGGACATAAAAATTGTAAGATTTTGGAAAAAATAGCATTTCGTTTGGATATAAATTGAAAGTGTTTTCTGAATTTTGTGATGAACTTTTTCAAACAGTTTTCCGAAATTAAATTTCAAAAAGAAAGTGAAAATTATCCATGGCTCCAAATAGGCACTTAAAGTGTTAACTTTTTAGCAAACTTACGACAACAACATACCTAGTGTAATCTCCCATAGAACCCGGAGAGGATGGTGTGTACACATGCAAACCTTACCCCTACCTTGTAAAGGTAGAGAGACTGTTTCTAAAAGACCATCGGCAAACTCAAAAGGACCAAAATTGTTCAAGACATACTTTAAGGGACTATTTTGAACCTACCCTCAAATATAAGGGATCATTTTTTTTTAATCATTTTCTCCATTGTCTACACTCTTTATATAGTTATGACTATGTTATTATTAACAAAACACAGAAAAAACATACTAAGCTCTTAAGCCATGGCTAATGGAGTTGAAAACAAACTTCATATAGTCATGTTCCCTTGGCTAGCTTTTGGTCATATGATACCATATCTTGAACTTTCCAAATTAATAGCTCAAAAAGGTCACAAAATTTCCTTCATTTCTACCCCAAGAAATATTGATAGACTCCCAAAACTCCCACTTGAATATTCCACATCAATAACCTTAGTGAAAATCCCTCTTCCTCATGTTGATGGATTACAAGAAAATGCAGAAGCAACTATGGATATTCACACTAAAGATATTGTCTATCTCAAAAAAGCCTTAGATGGAATGGAACTTGAATTAACAAGTTTCTTGGAGAAAACTTCTCCTGATTGGGTTATTCATGATTTTGCACCTTATTGGTTAGCACCAATCACAACTAGGTTAAGGATTTCTAGGGGCTTTTTTCGAGTTATTAACGCTTGGTTTTTGGCTTTTTGGGGGTCTACAGACATGATGCTCACTAGCTCGACTAATCCACCACCAACACCAGAGGATTTCATGGTGACACCGAAATGGATACCGTTTGAAACAAAGGCGGCTTTTCGTCACCATGAAGCTAAGTGGGTAGTCGATGCCATGCAGAAGAATGTGTCTGGTGTGTCGGACATATATCGTTCTGGGGCTACGATAAAGGATGTTGACGTAGTTATTATACGTCAGTGTTGTGAGTTTGAAGGTCAGTGGTTGAAGTTACTAGAGGATCTTCACCATAGGCCTATAGTACCGGTGGGGTTAATGCCGCCACCATTGGACAATAGTGACAACAATGGGACTTGGACATGCATCAAAGAATGGCTAGATGAACAAACCAAAGGGTCGGTAGTTTACGTAGCGTTAGGGAGTGAAGTGACTATTGGTCCGAGTGAAATCAATGAGTTGGCCTACGGGTTGGAGTTGTCTGGGGTACCGTTCTTCTGGGTTCTGAGGAAGCCATCTTACTCAGGAAACATGGATTACATTGAGCTGCCTGATGGGTTTGAGGAGAGAATACATGGTCGAGGCATAGTATGGAAGAGTTGGGTACCTCAGTTGAAGATACTAAATCACGAGTCAGTTGGTGGATTCTTGACTCATTGTGGATGGAGCTCGATAATAGAAGGGTTAATGTTTGGTCACCCGTTGATTATGTTACCATTTTTGGTTGATCAAGGTTTGAATGCAAGAATCCTAGAGGATAAGGAGATTGGTATAGAAATACCAAGAAATGAAGAGGATGGTTCATACACAAGGGACTCAGTATCCAGTTCAGTGAAGTTGGTAATGGTAGAAAAAGATGGAAGGAGAATTAGAGAGAAAGCAAAAGAAATCAGTTCAATATTTGGGAATAGAAGGCTACATGATAAGTATATAGAAGATCTAATTCAGTTCTTGGAAGATCATAGAAAAATGGCCAATGGGGCATAGTTCCTAGAAATCTATGTAATCAAAACAAATTAAATAAAATTACACAAATAATACATATGCACATTTCTAGAGGAACAAAGCCGAATGACAACGGAATATGGTACACACCTGATCGCAGCAGCCATCCTGATGAAAAATGTACAATGCCTACTTAAATTTTCTTTTAGCAATCATTCTGTGTATAAAAAAATTTAGCTAAACAATGTAAAAAAGCAGTTCACAAGAGTGACAAGAAAACAGCTTTGTTAAGAACCCATCTACTGCTAATTCAATACTTACTAGCCATTGGTACAATACTATTTTTGAGGAGACATCAACTTATTTTCTTCAGAATCATGCTTCATTGTTGCATCTCCACCCATCAATTCCTGGAATCCTTCGACTTTTACAGGGGGAGCCCTGGCCATTCCCATATTCCTGTAAAAAAAATGGAGTATGATAATACATCATATGATGTAGTTAGACGCCTACAACTTCTATTGCATATAATATTACTTACGGTGACTGCACTTGAGGAATTTGAAGAGAAGAGATTGGCCTAAATTGATTTGTGTTTTGAGCATAGGGAGATGACATAGCTGCAATTTGCTGCTGACGGAACTGCTGCATCTGCGGCTGTCTTGCAGTCATTGCATTAAAGGCATTGTTGTCCATTGGGAAATCAGTTGGATGTTCAAGCTTGACTTCGACCAAGGGCCTGTCCTTGTCGATGTTCATGTTCATACTCATACCAGGACGAGGTGTTAACTGCTGGCGCCTTCGCAATCTCTCCAGATGCTGCTGTTGCTGAGGAGTTAGATTTTGGGAATTGATCAACTGCTGCTGTTGCTGAGGAGTTAGATTTTGGGAATTGATCAACTGCTGCTGTTGCTGAGGAGTCAGATTTTGGGAATTGATCAACTGCTGCTGTTGCTGAGGAGTTAGATTTTGGGAATTGATCAACTGCTGCTGTTGCTGAGGAGTTAGATTTTGGGAATTGATCAACTGCTGCTGTTGCTGAGGAGTCAGATTTTGGGAATTGATCAACTGCTGCTGTTGCTGAGGAGTTAGATTTTGGGAATTGATCAACTGCTGCTGTTGCTGAGGAGTTAGATTTTGGGAATTGATCAACTGCTGCTGTTGCTGAGGAGTCAGATTTTGGGAATTGATCAACTGCTGCTGTTGCTGAGGAGTTAGATTTTGGGAATTGATCAACTGCTGCTGTTGCTGAGGAGTTAGATTTTGGGAATTGATCAACTGCTGCTGTTGCTGAGGAGTCAGATTTTGGGAATTGATCAACTGCTGCTGTTGCTGAGGAGTTAGATTTTGGGAATTGATCAACTGCTGCTGTTGCTGAGGAGTTAGATTTTGGGAATTGATCAACTGCTGCTGTTGCTG